>CAUYLG010028586.1:0-65366 GCA_963573385.1 Cacajao melanocephalus
GTGTGTGTGTGTGTGTGTGTGTGTGTATAAAATAAAACGAATACTATAGTAAAATGAATTAACACCCATCATCTCACATAGTTACCAGTATTCCCTCCCTGTGGCAGTAGAAGCTATAATCTACCCATTTAGCAAAATTTCTGAATATAATACACTAATTTGTAATATTTATGTTACACATTAGATGAATCTATCTAAACGAAGGCACTTATTTTTCTGTCTACGTTACTCCCTCTGAAATAAGAAGATAATAATTATGTCTACTTTTTAAGGTTGTTTTATAATCAAAATGATATAATCCAATTTAAAATACAATGTCTGACACAAAGTAAGTATTAAATGCACATTAACTGATTACTATTATTGTTACGATTTACGTACATACATCACACTGTTTTAAGTTTTCTGAGTGTGGTGATATGTGTCATGAGGGGTTTAAACATTCTGAATTCTCAAAAAGGTGGGCAACAATAATTACCTTACCATTTCTAAAGGTTGGTATCACTGGGGAATGAAGGAAATATTGCCGTTGGTGTTTTTTATGTCAACAAATAAACTTTATTCTTCTGAGGGTAACTGGAACATCTAATCTGGTGTCTTAGGTTAGTAAAGGATTTCAGTGACTTTTTAGAAAAGTAAAGGTCTACCTTTTATTAGGAAAATTGATCTTGGATCTTAAAGGTCAGCAAAGTAAAGACTTGTCTTTATTTGCTAAGAATTCTAAAAAATAAGCTGCACGTAAGATACTTTACGAGTTAACTTCATCTGGATTTGCACCTGTGATTTCTGAGAACCTGTGCGCTTTAAATCCAAACACTTCCTTTCAACTATGAAGAATGAAGTTTTAAAATTACAAAGCACACTTTAAGGAATGGCTTTCTTAAACTAATTGCATTCAACAAGAGAGGGCAAAAGTGACTGTGCTCCAAGGCAGGTGGTAGTGCAGGACTTAGTGGTGCGGATCCATAGTGCCATTCCCTTCAGCTAGAGAAGACGTGAATGTGCCTGACATTCTGCCATCTAGCCAACATCAAGAGCACTTTGCTGTCATATTCAACTTGTTCAGTTCATGCAGATTTCTCTAATGCATTATAAAAATAAAAATTTAATACAGAGGATTCAGCGAAAGATGGCAAAATAAATTCACATTTTCATAGCTTTCCTGCCTAAAACCTACAGAAGTGAATAAAAATGGAGACAAAAACTGCCTCTATCCTTAAGAATTGCCATAACCTCATCGAGTCAACTCAGAAGTGTATCAGTCAGCTACAAAAAAAAAAAAAAAAAAAAAGTACCAAATTGCAAGACTATGAATATTAGTAGACACATCTCCATTTGGGAAGAATGCATGGTATAGTAATAAAGCAGTCTACTAAGAACTCCTAGCTGAAGAGATGAGACTGTAGATTGAACAGGTTATAGGAGAAAAAAAGAAAGCATCTTGTAGAATTAATTCTATCACAATAAAAATGACAAGTTGAGGGAAGAGCTATTTAACATGTAAACTTCCTAGACAAGTTATATTATTTTTTCAGCTGATTTTCTCCCTTCAAGGAAAACTCTGCTATGAAAGAAACTGTACACTGTAACTTCTGACCAGCATAACATGAGCAAAGAGAAATGTTTACATATCTGTAGAGATCTGAACTTTAGTCTGGGTGTTCAACTCTCTACCAGTCAGAGGAGTGAGAAAAGCAGTAGAAGGCCACTTGGTCAGAGTATTAGATAAATTTAGAGAGAAATTGCTTGATGGTAAAATTCACTAGGAGTCTCAGCTTCCTTTCTGTACTCCTCAATCAAATAATTGGTTAAACAATGTATACAACCCACCAATTCTTATATTTAAAATTTAATTCCTTAAAGACTAAAGAATATCTCTGAGAGAAGGGGACAAAGAAGAAGGGGAATTGGAAAATAAAAATGATATACTTTTTAAAAAAACAACTTACATTACTCATATTCTTAAACAGAGAATGAGTTCTGTTTGGAATTCCTTCATATATATATATACATATATATATATATATATGTATATATATATAATAAACCAACATGATACCAACACAAAAATTAATAAAGAGAAAATAATGGAGAGAAAGTAAAAGAAAATTATGCATATGACAAACAGTTGCAGTCCTTGTGAAAGAAGATATACAATAGTTGACACAGTAAACTTTATTATCATTTCAAATTTTGAATATTAATTAATACAAAATGATAAATAGAGCAATATAAAATTTGATCCCTGTTAATTTAAAAATAATTTTACTTGAAAAAGCCGTATCAAATTTCAACATATCTAAAATCAGCATGAAGTACAAATCATCTATTACAAAGTTGGAATAAGACATACACAATATTTTCAGAAAGTTATACATAATTCCAAGGAAAGGCATAGAAAATTAACATTTTAATATTTTGCAATTTATTTGTTATATAAATATTACGTGAGTATGATGGTAGTCACTCCTTTTCCCCTCATCTTTCTGTTTCAACATTTACAAACGTAAATTTCGTCCTTCCTTTCCAGTTGTAGCGTCATAGACGATGTCATGGCACCTGTTTGTAGCTCCTTAATTGTGCCACCATAAGTTAAGTAGGGCTAATCTGATTGGTGAGCAGATTGTGCACAGTAATCTCTGTTTCATTAATCAGTTGAGTTACTTCTTCCAAAGACAGCCCTCTTGCTACTTTTCCTTTTGCTTCCTGAACACAACCGCAGCATATTCCATGTTGCTCCCTATTTTTCCTTCTGTATGTAGGAAATGCATGTAAAGCACACCTGCTGTTCTTTACAGGAAATGCTTCTTTGTGTTAATTTGTTCTTTCCAATTTATGAAGAAGGGCTAGGAAGACTTAGGCCAGCTTCAATACTGTGTTCACCACCAATTGTTTAACAGAAATCTTGCATTTTGATGGGTTGTTTCTCAAATATACAGCAGTACTTTGCTTTTTACTTGGCTAATGATCCTTACATATACACTCTACTAGATGAAAAGAGAAATAGTAGAATCATGAACCCATAACAGAGAACTGAGTTCCAATATCTGTATAATAATGCTTTAAGAAGTTAAAAAAGATTAAAATTTTCAAAGAAATAAACTTCCCTGAAATATGAGAAAAATTAAATCTGTAGAAAAAAGGAATTAACTTGCTTCAGAAAGAAAAAAAAAACTATTAGTGAATGTTGAACATAGGACAATATTATAATCAATTCAGTGAAATTCAAGAATAAAGAAAGAACTTCAGAAGTGTATTCAGGAAGAAGAAATGGGTAGCTTAAAGAAAACACACACACATTCAGGAAGAATAATCATATGCTTTTTTAACATCAGTATTATACATCTTGAGGTGATGGCACAAATCTAGAGTTCTGATAGAAAATAAACGTAACCAGATTATTGTCCTTTACAACTGAAGAAAACACAATAATATCCTCAAGTATGCAAGAAGGAAAAATGTATATATAGCATTTGGTGTACATCTTTAAAAATATGCATACATTATATCCAATTAACAACAAGGAAAACAGAAATAAATATTCCCCAAATGGGAAAATCATGCCATAATACAGCTTATGGGTGAAGTTTCAATACATTTAAATCCAAAATTAATTAGAAATAATATCTGTAATTAAGTCACAATAGAGTTTTAATATAAAATGTATTACAATTAACATAAGTTTGAAAAGACATTAAATAATATATACAAATGAGAAGGTGGTAAACTAAGAAAATGGTCCCTAAAAATATGCCATCAAGAAGCTCAAGAATAAAAACATTTAGTTGGGAAGTTGTAAGTGTGCCATTTTCCCCATTTTCCATGAGTAAATTCAATAACGATAAATTTGATTAATAAACGGAGGTTTAAATATGCAATTTTCAGTTTTTAGCTTTGGTACGGCACTAAAAATCACAATACCTATGGATTTTCTCAGGTGGAGGGTAGGCAAAAAAAACCACACACCGTATTACGAAAGTACAAAAGCAAAGGGAATAGCAAAATAAACAGATATAAGAAGACAAAAGACCAAATTTCTCTCTGATAATAATAAATGAGGATTTGATAAGCTCTGGAAGAAAAATTTTGGACACTGTGATAATACAACTAGAAATAAAAACGACAATGTACCATCTACGAGACAATCTTGCCTGTAAGAAACTGATTCTGAAAAATAAATGTAAAAACATATGCAATGATTTACCAAGTAAAAATAAACCGAAAGAAACAAGAGTCATAATATTTATGTGAAGTAATTAAAATCCAAGCATTTTACAATAACTCAGGCCAAGAAGAAGAATTTAGTATAATAAAAGATTCTGTACACAATAAATATGTAACTTTTCCTAATAAACCTAGCATTGAAATGTATGAAGAAAAAATCTTAGCAACATGAGGAATATCAGCAGAATTTGTAGAATAAAATTCTTCACTGTGCAAGTTGAGAAAAATTTATATTTTAAAAAATAAGAAATACATATGTGTGTTAGTGTATGTATATGTATGGAATATAAATATCTATAAATGTCTATGCCATATATATATATATATATTTCATGCACATACATAAACACACTCTATAAAGGTAGAAAAAATAATTCCAAAAATGGACATATAGTGCAAAATATATTTATTTCATTATAATAAAACTAAATATAAATAATAAAAATACAGACTGAAAACAATGCTCTGTAAATTATATGTATTATAAACAAAGTTCAGAGATTAAAGAGAAATAAACTATAGAGAAATATTTTTAAAATTGTATAATCAATAAATTGATACACAAGTGGAAATTTTTAGCAAAAGTAATATATGAGAAATTCATAGGTAGCAAAAATTAGGAGGAAAACAAGTAAATATCAATTCTCAAGACTAACAATATGTTTCATATTTTCAGTTAATGATATATATATATGTATAAAATACATATAATCAAATATTATGTAAACATTTTTGAAAATTATGCAACACATCTATATATATTGAACAGATAAAAGAATATGATGAGAAAATGCTTTCATTAGGCACAGAAGAGCCTGCCTAGTTATTCTGGCTGATAAACTCTGAGGTTCATGGAGCTGGGACTAGTCTTGCAGATCCTGATCAGCAATGGATCCCTAACCAACAGTGGAACTTTTTAAAGTTATATGTTACTTTTGACAAACTGATATAAACTATGGGCTTTTTCTCCTGGGAAACTTGAAATCCAATTATAGGGTTCTGTGGACCCCTGATGAAGAACCCTTGTCATTAGTAGATGGTAGTGTGAGTTCCAACATCAGATTTAATGAGTTTGGACCCTTACTCTGTAAAATAGGAACAGTTCACCACATTTGGTAATTATGAGTGTCAAGTGAGTTAACATTCACAAATGCTTAATAGCCAGAATATACTAAATGCTAAATGCACATATGGAATTTTAAAGTAGCACTGTACCTAGCATATTGTACAAGAGTTCAACAAATATTTATTAAAGGAATAACTAACTGTTACTTCTCAGGATTGTGAATGTCAAATCAGCGGCATAACTTTGAAAACTATAACGCAACAAACGAATTCTTGTCTCATTTTGGGGTTTGGGGGATGTTCATAGGACATAAATCATAACTCTATCATAAACATGGTACTTCTTTTGCAAGCTTCACTATGGTGTTTGCTTCCATTCAGCAACACTCTTCAATTAAGTTGACTTTTTGGCATATTTTAGACTTCCATGCTATGGTACATCTCTCATGTGTCCCTATTCTCTTTTTTAATTTTAAGAATCTTGTGTTTTCAATATAACCAAATGCAGAAGTTTAGTTTCTTATACTCAAAGCTATTCCAATATTTTTGCGAATTCTGATATCATAGATTCTAAAATCAGATATGAGCAGAAAGAAGAGCTCTTGGTGACAGAATCAGACTCTCTCCTTTCTTTCATTATAGTGAGCCAGAAAAGAGGTTGTATTTTTTTCAAGATGAGTGTTATCTAGAAATAAAGAAAGAATAGGCTACAAGAACAAATTAAACTTTTTTATATCATGAGTTTTTTGATATTATAACAATATATCTTTGATATAGTAATTTCCTCACTTGTTTGAAAATTTTCAAGCTTATATAATGTTTGAAAGAATAATAAAGTGAGATCATATATCTTCCATTTAGAATAAACAGTGTAAAATTCTGCCATGATTTGCTTGTTCTCAGCAAGTTGCAGTTATCATAGCATTACACCAAACAATTTAGCACATATCACCATATGAACACGATGCCATGATCATGTCTAAGAGAATTACAGTAATTCCATAACATTTTCTAAATTCACTAAACAAAATTCCCTAATTTAAGACAATTTGGGCATCAAAAAGGAAAACTAAAGAGTTGAGAACTAAAAAACCCTAAAGATTATTTAATGTAAATAATCTTTGAATCCATAGACAGAAAATGAGAAGGTGATGTTTCTTTTCAGAAAATCCCAGGTAATATACAAAGAAGACATGGTGGGTTTTTTAATTGATGTTTTGTAATTTATAGGCTCCAGAGTTTAGGATCTAGATATCTTTGTAGTCTCCCAAAGATATCTAGACCCTAAACTCTGGAGCCTATAAATGTGTTACTTTACATGACAAAAGAGACTTTGTAGATGTAATTAAAATGTGACCCTGAGATAGAGAGATACTGGATTGTCTAGGTGGACCGATCTATTCATATTGGTCATTAAAAGCAGAGAGACTTTGCCAGCTGCAGTCAAAGGAAGAGGTGACCATGAGGGAGGAGAGTTTAAAAAGACACACGATATAAAGGACTTAACCTGATGTTACTGGCCTTGAAGATGGACCAAGGAATCACTAGCCAAGGCTTGTGAGTAGCCTTTAGAAATTGGAAAAAGACAAAGATACAGATTCTCCCATAGTGCCTTAGAAATGAATGAAGCCCTGCTAACCAATAGATTATAACCCAGTGAGACCTGTGTCAGAATTCTAACTGTAAGGTAATAAAGTTGTGTTGTTTTAGGCTGCTAGATATGTGAAAATTTTAAATAGCAGTGGTAGACAACTAATACAAGCCTTACAAAATAATTGAGTCAGAAGGCTCATCAGTAGATGCTAGCTAGAAGCTTTGGGTAAACTGGTGATGTGTAACAGGACAGCCAAATGAGGCCAGTGTCAACCCACAGATGACTCACTAATTACACAAAAAGAGGTGTCTGTACAATGCGGGAAGAGTGGCATTTACCACCTTAATCAAAGTTAGTTTCTTTAATGGGGGATGTCTTCACAGTGTGGATTCCCCGATGCAATGCTCTGTGGAGTTTATATATCATGCAAAGTGTTCTTGCCAGTGTTCATCTACATATAATAAAATTGACAGACATTATTATATTCATAAAAAATATTCAGACAACAGAAGAAAAAAGTTAAAGGAAATATAAATAAACAATTATACCCAGAACATGAGATATAAGACAACACCTCCTCTTCAAAATGTTAATGAAATAGGAAGAAATTTAAAAAGTAAAATTCCTGTTCTAAATTAAAATGTAATAAAGAAATATCACAGTCAAATGCAATGTGTGAACCTTGACAAGATCCTGAATAACAAAAAGGAAGGAAGGAGGGAAGGAAGGAAAGAAGGAAGGAAGGAAGGAA
Source organism: Cacajao melanocephalus (assembly GCA_963573385.1). Classification (NCBI taxonomy): domain Eukaryota; kingdom Metazoa; phylum Chordata; class Mammalia; order Primates; family Pitheciidae; genus Cacajao; species Cacajao melanocephalus. Next base: position 7,635 of record CAUYLG010028586.1, read on the forward strand.
GAGTGGGAGGGAGGAAGGAAAGAAGGAAGGAAAGAAAGTCAGGTCAAGTAGCTACAAGTTATTTTAGAAATATATTAACTATTAAAAATAATATACACAGAATTTCCACTAGAATCGCTTTTTTCTTTTACAATCACTAATAAATTATATTGGCTGTTTACTGTGGAAAGAGCATTGATTTAGACTCATGGGACCTTGGTTCCAGTCTTGATTATGCCTACAAATGATTTAGGGAAAAACATTTAATTTGTCTGACTGTCAGCTTCCTAAACTAGATTATATTGAATGATTTCCACTGAACCTGAAAGTTGCACATTCCTTGACATTTCCTTCAGGAGAACCTTTGAAAAGCTTTTCTTTGACTCTCAATTCTAATAAAAACTTTGACAAATTTACTGAGGGAGCATATACATTTGCTATTGCTCTTTAACAAAGTACCCCAAATGAAGTAGCTTAAATGCACACAAGTTTATTATCTCAAAAGTTCTGTAGGTCATAAATAGGGTCATGGTGTGGCTGGATTCTTTACTCAGAGTCTCAACTGACTGAAATCAAGATCTTGGCTGGAGGTGTGGTTCTCATCTTGGCTTAGGATTCTCTTCCAGGTTCACCTGTTTGGGGCGGAATTTATTTTCTTGCAACTCTAGGAGTGAAGTCCCCATTATCTTTACAGCAGTTGCCTAGGATCAGCTCCCAGGCAACCATGTAGCAACCAGAGACAATTCACAATGTGAATCATTGCTTTCTCCCAGGCAACCAGCAGCATATTGATAACTGTCTTCTGCTACCAGTCTGTAGAAAATAATACTTTTATAAAACTTATGTGATTAAATCAGGCCCACTTAAATAATTGCTTTATTGTAAGGTCAACTAATTTGAGACCTCAATTATATCTGCAAAAATCCCTTTTGATCTACAAAATATTCTAATCATGGGAGTGAAATTCACTACGTTAAAAATCTTAAGAATTATGCAGAGCATGTTTACAAGGAGTCAGTAAATCTGGGGATCCATCCTAGAATTCTGCTACTACGTAGTTATCTCAAATCCACTATGTAAAAATATAATGCATTCAATTGTCATACATTTGTACAAAGTATTTTGAAATATACATAATTTTCTGTGGAAATCATTTAAAATATTGGGTTAAACATATTTTTTATTTTGAAGGGTGAAAAAATTAGTTTACTTCCTCTATAGACTTAAAACATAGCAGGATCAGAAGATAAACTAAATTTAGATGAATATGAATTAGTACATCAGATGAAAAAAGTGATTTATGTGGAAAGCTTGCAAAAGTGTCTATTATCATATGTTAAGAGCAATCAGAATGTTATACCAAGTGCAAAGAGTTCAGATCAAAGAAAATTAAACATACTTTTAAATGTTAAAAACTATTTAAAAGAATTTATGAATATGAAGAATTAATGGAAGCAAATACATTCCATTCCATTAAAAGTTAATTTGAAAGATGAAAGGAAATCTTATGATTTAGTCACACCTTCAAAAAATTTTGTAAATATTTTAAATGCTACAGGCAAACATAGCATTTATTCAATTCAGTAAAATGTAGTGGAATTCTGTACAAACTGTAGGATGAGAAGAGACATGAAAAACAAAATTCACATATAAAAGGATGTGTTTATTCATCTATTTATTTATTTAGCAAAAAACGGAAAGATACTTCGCCAAATGCTGAGGCATATATTTTGATATGGATACGTGCATTTCCCTCTGCCACTTACCATGTAGGAAAGAAGACAGACACTGGTCAAAATTTCAAGGTGGAGTATTATGAATGATAAAGATTGGGAGGCTATGGTAGTATATAGCACTAGGGCTTATTTGAAACAAAATGATCACTGCAATTGGAATCAGGAAAAATATATTGAAAATAAGCTTAGTTGCTCTTTTGGTAATTGTCTGTTTTTTATTTTACTTTATGTTCAATGGCGAAGGAAGGAGTGTTGATTATATGAAAATAACAAATTATGTTCTTGATTTTAAAAGCAGTAAAATCCTGGATGTCATCTCTCAGGATACTATTTCCAGTGCTTTGGTGAGAATAATTAATAGCACAGTGATCCTATATTAATTTTAAAATCAAATATATTTTGACATTAATATTAGAATGTGACCCTCTTTTCCCTATTTCAAAATCAGCTGAGCTCAATTGTTTTAAAAACATTGACTTTCAGAGATAAGGCATAGCTCAAAGTCCATCCATTCTGATTTCTTAGACATAGATAATTCAGATGTCTTTCACATCTATTAGGATATCACCAATAAAGGCACATTCTCACAGTTCTTGAAGCAACCTCCTTTTTTTTTTGGAATGTTCTATTTCAATGTTTACATACTGTCCAAATTAGTCTCCGTACACACTACATCATTGATTCCACTTATATATTTATTTCTACTATAGTACAGACCATTGACTATTTGGTAATTAGCCCTTATTTACTTCTAAATTTCTCTCTTTCCCAAGCTAAATATTTCCAGTTTCACCAGCAATCAGAACTATATCTCCATGCTACACATTATTATGTTAGCTTTAGTTTACTGTTTTAGCATATAAAAGTCTCTTTGATCATGTTTGTAATTGAATATATTTTTCCCTTTCACAAATTTGCTAAAGATCTTTTTGTAATATCATTTGATAAACCAATAGAAGTAGGAAAAGAAAAGAGTGGATATTGGTGCATATTTTTGGAAACTTGCTTTGCAACTGAAATCCGTTCAATAATAGCTTACTTTTAGAACACCAGAATTATTCTAAGTTTTCCAAAATTGAGTTAATATTGGATTTTAAAAATGTCTTATTGAAATCAAGATACAGCATGCCTATTACACTTCCATTTCACTGATCTACTTAAATAGCAACACTTTTCACGGAAAAATGGAGTCATTTGGATATGATTTGTCATAGCTGCAGTGCCTCAATGCCCTTTGATCCTGAGATCAATTTTTTTAAACCCCCTACAAACAGTTAACACATGAGACCCTATTCACTATAAGCCTAAAATGGATTTAATAATTTTTAAAACAGAAATATAAATTTGGATTTTCATCATGGCAGTGAAGTAGCAAAAATACTTAAATAAAAAATAGACCCTGAGATAGTGGCTAGATAACTGAGAAGTATGCAGATGAACTTTATCTTCTGCAAAATTCATACAGTAGTGTGTTTCTTTAGAAAGCAGCCCTTGAAAGTCTGGGGTTTTCTGATGCATAAAAATGTGCTCTAAAAATGCCAGGGAGGTAGAACACTCATTGTGATTGTCAATGGAATGTCCCATGAGTAAACCCTGTGGAAATCACAAAGCTACCAAGCACATTGAGTCATGAAGGTCACCCTGCATAAATCTGTCTACATTCATGAGTTGCTACTGCTAACTGCCACCACATCAAGCTCAGTGTACACCCCATGCTGCTGAAATGGCAGACCACATTGGATAAAATCCAAGCTCAAACATTCACATTCCTTCTTGTTTATCTTTAAGGCAGTACAGTATCTATTCAGAAACCTGCCCTTGAGCATTTGCATATCTGGAATAGCAGTACTTAATCCTCTCAAGCTTTGAGAGAGGCATCTATTATTGGCTTGTACACATTTCAAGAGAAAAATACTGACCATAGTTCCTACTACAAAAATACAATATAGCATATTCTTAGTCTTGAGACACTGACAAACTGAAATAGGCAAAGAATTATAGTTCTCAGCTCTGACAACTAAAGATAATCATTTTTACATCAAAGTGGTAGTTATACTATACTGTGGTATATATTTACAAATTTTACAGCTTAAAAATTCTTGAAGCATTATTTGTTTTATTTTCAAAACATTGTAATGGGAAGATAGTCACTTTACCATTTTATAGATAAGAAAACACACTCAGAAAGGGTAGGATACTCAAGGAAGTCAAACAATCAGTCCAAATGCAATACCCTCTAAATTTTGGTTCTGATTTTCAAAAGTAAAGATGTGTAATTTTTAATTAGTCATTTAAATAAGTTTTTGAAAAATCATTTATTACTGATTTCTGTCCTTTTCTAGATGTTAGTGTTTTTAGTTGTGTTATATGTTTAATACATATAACACGTCTATGAATATCATTTCCTACTGTATTAATTGTATTTCTCAATACAGAAAATTTTAAAAAGTTATAAACATTTGTCTATTTAACATTAAAATTTTTAATGTTGAAGAATTTCACAAGCATTCTGGGAGAAAAAATAATAAAATCACCATATTATAGAAATTTATTTGGAAGTGCACTTTAGGACTGAGAAATATTTAATATGTCTACTTTTTAATTCAAAAAAGATCATTTTATATTCAATTTGACAAGGTATTTTAAGTTTATGGAAAATTGTATTCAATAAATGCCATATCTTTTTAGAAAAATATAAAATGAGATACACAACATGAAACATCTATATCACATGAAAGAAACACATAAAATTCCAAATATATTGAAACTACAAAATTGTTGAAAGAAGATACAGGAGAATATTTGTATAACCTTGATGTGAAATCAAAAGATAGACTTGACGATGTATTAAAACTTCTGGCAAATACACCATTAGCATAGTTAAAAGACAACAAACAAGATTAATATTGCACATAACACAGTAATCTATCTTTATTATATAAAGAGTCCACGGGCCCATAGATTGGGCATACCAAAACCTATGTAATACAACAAAAGTAATGCTAAGAGTTTTGTAGGAAAAGGCTTCATCCTGTACATGCATCTATAGTATTAGTTGGACAGGATGCTTTAGCTTTGATTTTGGGTAGGCACGGTAGGTAATCTGTATGATTTCTTTGGCCATAATCAACATAAGCAGTGTCTGTGAATTTCTCAGTTGCTTAGTTAGCAGCAGTTATTAGTAGAGGCTGTGGCAAGGCTTTGCAGGGACAGGAATACCAGACAGGTTAGTTCTCAGGCACCAGTGGTGGTGGTGCAGGCCAGGCATGCCAATCTATGGGCCCCTGGGCAACATTACACAGGTGTCAGCAATGGTAGTGGTAGTGGTGACCTGGGTGGAACAGTCCCTTAAGCCCCTGAATGACGCATACAAGTGGGTGGCAGTAGCAGCAGCCTGGTGAGGCTGGTGCCACATGTGGGCCAGCGGCAATAATGGCATCACATTAAAGCAGATGCAGTGATTGTGGGAGGGCGTGTCAGTCCTCAAGTCCCCAACAGTGTCTGTGTGTATGTGGGAGTGTGTGTGTTGGGGGGTGGTGTGGCAGGTCGCCAGACAGTGTGCATAAGTGCTCGAGGTGACAGATAGGGCAGCCTGGCCCTCAGGACTCTGTATGACATACTTGAGTGCCTATGATGGTAGGGGGTGGGGTGAGCCCATCCTCAGACCTGAAAACAGCATGTATAGGGACTGGCGTCAGCAGGCAGTGCAAGCCTGTATTCAGGTCTCCAGAAAATATGTATGGGTACTATTAGCAGTGGCATCCATGCAAGTAGGTAAGGCACGTGAATCCTCAGTGCTCTGGATGGCATAATGGCAGTGAGAGCAAGTGGACAGAGTCTTCCTCAGGCCCCTGACTTGTGTGCATGAGCACTAGTGGAGGTCAGAGTGGGTCAGTCTTCAGGCCCTCTGATGGCACAACCAGGTGCACAGCAACCTGTAGAGGAGGCTGGATTGACGAAGGTAACAGCAGCCCAGTGCAGGCAGCTGTCAGGCCCTGGGAAGGGATCTTCAGTGTTGTTTTCTTGGGGACAGCCTCTCTGGTGTGCTATACTACCTGTTCTTTGGGTGTGTAGGAGACTGCATGGGATAAAGTATCTTGGGTCCTGGCCCACACCATTGGGTCCAATTGGTGTAATGCTATAGCCTTCTGCCTGAATATGGAGGGGTGTCAGCAGGGCTCCAGGGATGCGGAGATGCAGAGGTTGCCATGGCTTAAATTAGAATATGGTCTGGTGGGTATGTGCTCTCAAAATGATGCCATGTTGCAGCTGCTTGGGTCTCAGGGGGTGAGTGGAACCCTGTGTAAATTATCTCTCTGGAACAATCCAGTTGTGGGGACATCAGGTGGCTCCCTATGCTAGGATCAAGTCTTATGAGGGCCAGTGGAATCTCTTCTTTGGCTAGAATTGCAGGCATCCATGGTGGGAATGTGAATTGATCAGGATCTCTTGCTTACCTTTCCTCCTCAGTGAGAGCTCCTTCCGGTTCTAAGCCAATCCTGGCAGGTCTATCTGCATTATGTTTTTCTGCTTCATGACTCATAGGGTCTTTATCACTTCCCTGTGAAAATCCAGTGTTCTCTCTTAGATGGTCTATTTGATGTGTGGTTACACACTTGCTGTTTGATTCTTTTTTGTGAAGGAAGTGAGTGCTGGGCACCTCTAGTCATCCATACTGAAGTGAATTTCACTTTGCTTGTTTTAAGCTTTGTAAAAAGAAGATGCAAAGTTAAGATACAGTTAAATATTCCTTACCAGAGTGTGAAAAAAAATAAAGTTACTGCTTACTTAAAAATAACTAGAGAGATTAAAGTATACAAATATTATATAGTGCCATTAACAGAATTTTGTATTATAATTTAGAAATTCAAAGAATCCAGGGGCACAAAGAAAAATTGATTTTAACTATTGATTATCGAGCAAAGAAGGAAGTAAACTGTGTTAAGTAGCCAAGAGCTGAGCAAAGAGAGATCTAATGCTGAGATTGATAATGGAGGTGGAGAATAGCAGCCAAAGTCTAAGGTAATTTTATATGCAATTTTATGTTATTTCTAAGAAATATAATGCTATATCCTTCCTACCTCTGCTCTTCCAATGTTTGATACTTGTGATTTAGGACTAAAATAAAATTATTCTAAGTTTATTTGTACAGTGATACAGAGTCAGATTCTCGTTTGTATTTTTCTTTACGTTCTGTTTATGGTTAATTACTTTATAATGAAAGACTGCATATAGAACACAAGAGAGAAATGAATAATAATATTAAAATAAGATTTTAAATTGTATCACTTTTTATGTTCAACTTTTATGAGAATGAAATATAATTTGCTATAGTGAGCCAAAAATTATGACAGGGTGATTGGCTAGAATATGCTTATGTCATAGTGCCATAATGTTTCTTTTCTTTTCTTTCTTTCTTTTTTTTTTTTTTTTGAGATGGAGTCTCACTCTGTTGCCCAGAAGTTCAGTGAGCAATCTTGGCTCACTGCAGCCTCGTTCCCTCCAGCTTCAAGTGATTCTCCTGCCTCAGCCTCCCAAGAAGCTTGGATTACAGTGTGCCATAATGTTCTAATCTGTAGACCTGAGCTGGCCAGACAGGGAGCAAAAAGACAATTATAGTGATGTCAGTCAGAGCCCCTCTGGAGAGGTAAAATTGAGAAAGATAAAATTTATGTGTATATTTTAGCAAGTATCAGTTATTTTTTAATTACTTATAATTTTGCAAGTATATGTTACATATTTCATTTCTGAATTCAAACAACAGAAAAAACAAAAACAAATATTCTAGGTACATAAAAGAAATTACAGGGAAATTGTTAAATCTAGATCATGAAAGTACAAAAGAAATGCCCTCCTGAGACTCCATGTTTGGATCTACTTCCACACACTCTCTCTCTCCCTCGTGTGGAAGTTCTCTCTCTTCTTCTCCTTCTTTTCTCTTTCTCTACCTAAATAAATTCACTTTCTGCAAAAATGCTGTTTGGAGTCCGGTAAACAAAATTTTTAAAATAATAATAATAAAGAAGAAAAAAAAAGAAATGCCCTTCTGGAGTTTACAAGTCAAAGGTATATATAATAAGGAAAAAGTTAATTAGATATTTTCTATATTTTCAGGTATAGATTCTTTCAATTAAAAGTGAGGAGACCAGAAGGTGCTATAATTAGAAATAGCAAGCTAGAAAGTAAACTAAATTAGTTTAGTTCCAAAATTGTAAGCCTGGAAGATTAAAATATTATATTGAATATTTTTAAGTAATCATTGACTATGTATTAGATCTTTTACTGGTTGCTGGAAGATGTTTCAATAATAACATATAGTAATTACCTTAGAAGAGCTCAATATGTAAACAAAGATGAAAAAGTTAATGTCAACTTTTAAAGGATATGATATGTGCTTAAATGAAGATTGGTACAAACTTGTAAAACACACAGACAACAGTTACTATTCCTAGGCATGAGGTAGGCAGTGGTCAGTAAACGATAATAGCAAATATGACATTTCAGTTCTGTCTCAAAGACATTTCTCACTGTCAAATAAAGAGTATACATCCTAGATAGGTCAAAAGAAAATAGTATCAATTCAATTGGATACATAGGGATAGATGGAGATAGACAAATAGAAATATTTGATAAATAATGATGAGGAAGATAGATGAAAGAGAAAGAGAAATCTGCATAATTTCTTTTTTTTCTTCTTTTTATTTATGTATTTATTTTTTTAAAAGATGGGATTTCACCATGTTGGTCAGAGTGGTCTTGAACTCCCGACCTCAGGTGATCTGCCCACCTTGGCCTCCAAAGTGCTTGGATTACAGGCATCAGCCACCACGTCAGGCCCAATTTCTAAAAATAGAAACAAAAGGCATCTAAGAAAGATTAGTGGCAGATAAGAAAAGGTAGTTTATTACCAGAACTTGGCAGTAGTATATGATAAAAACCAGAGACCAGCCTTTGCAGTGTACAAGGTGATCAACAATGAGGATCTATAAACTATTATGGTTGTGTTCAGGATATTGATTTGACAAGATATGGCTAACAGTTAAGTTTAGTAGCCATTTATTAATGACCAGGAACTAAGTACCTAGAGTTCAAAGATCACTATCATCAATGGTATTACTCAGCGCAACAGAAATAATATCACTGTTTATCAAGTTTTGATGCACTGTGCTAAGCATTTTGAGTGCTCAGCACACAGTCTAATCTTACAACAACCCTATACAGCAAAAACACATATCTTTATTGTGAAACAAAAAAGCTGAGACTAAGTTTGGCATTTTTCCAAAGGCCACGATCTAGAAACAACCAGGATACAAGTACCCTGACCCCTGACCCCTAACCCTAAAGCCATTTTTTTTGGGGGGGTGAGTATGCTGCAATCAAATAGACCTTTAAATTCCACATCCCTGTGAAAATTCAAAATAAAATTAGAGGGTAGAATACAAAATATATAACAGTTGATTCATTTTATTTTGCCAAATAAAAATATTAAAAAATATATAAAAGCAAAACTATTATCTATCATAACCATTATTTCATAAGGAAAGGTATTAACACTATAAATGTTCAGAATAAAAGATATCCATTTACATTAAAACAATTTTGAACTGAGAGCTATAAAATGTATCCCAATGCAGTGTGCAGTACTTAGCTTCTATGAACTGATCAACTCTATTATTCAGACATTCCAATCTATCTAGTAGCATATGGAAACCAATATAATTACTATCTAATGAATTAGATTTAGTTCTGTGTATAGGAAGTTTTCATTCTAATAGAAATGTTTGGCAGATAAGTAGACAATTGCAATTAAATCTAGCACATTTATTACTGATACAGAACAGATGGAATGAACTTCGGACATATCGACCAATTTAAGAGTTTGATAAAAGATTTTTTGAAGGATTTGTTTATAAAACTGGTACTTGATGGATGAGTAAATGCAAAAATAAGTGAAGAAAGATAGTATTAATGTTTCAAATAGAGGAAGTAATCCATAAAAATTCAGAGACATTAAATGTCATATTTTATAAGTAACTATAAACAGAAAATTTATACTGCAAACTAAAATGTTAATCAGGGACTGGTAAAAAATTCACTTGCAAAAGTGTAATTGTTGGTTTGGGAGAGTTTTGGACACCTTTCTAAGATGTCTAAATGATATTATAAATAGAGCAATCATTGAAAGCTTTTAAACAAATGAAATAATCATACATGCAGTGTGAAAGATAAATATAAAGGTAGATAGAATGGTGTCTAGGAGTTGATAATTTACTGTTTTAGTTGAGGGGAAATGTGATGACGGTAGTGGCTTAACCTTTTAATAATAATGGTAGCTAACATTTATTAATTACTTTTCAGCCTCTATATGTAGAATTTCACTTGATCTGGGAGCAACCATGTTAGGTATATATTAGCATCTCTACTTTACAGATGAATAAATCAAGGCATTGGGACATTGTTATAGGCCAAACTATGTTCCATCAAAATTTATACATTGAAGTCTTAACCCCCCATATCTCAGAATATTACTGTATTTGGAGACAGGATGTTTAAGAGGTAAAGTAAAGTGAGGTCATATGGGTAGGCCCCAAGAAAATATGACTGTTGCCCTTATAAGAAGAAGAGATTAGGGCACAGACAACAGGGACAACCAGGTGAAAATACAGTCAGAAAGCAGCCATCTGAAAGCCAAAGAGAGAGATCTCAGAATGAAACCAATCCTGCCAACACCTTAGTCTTGGTTCATAGACTCTTAGACTTCTAGCCTTCAGAACTGTGGGAAAATACATTTCTGTGGTTTGAGCCACTCAGCCAGTGGTGGTTTGTTAAGGCAGTCTTAGAAAACTTAATACAGATATCTTAAGGTCCAAGAATTTATAGGTGGCAGATTAGGATTTAAACAAAGGCAGTCTAACTTTTGAGTTTAAGTTACTTTTCAAGCAGATATGCCCATCAGGAGGCTAGATAAAATTTCAGGTCACAAAAACATTGAAATATTTATGATCAATATGTAAATTTTCTTGGAAAATTTTAGCTAATGCTATGCAAATGGGTAAGCTCTCTTAAATGTGCATGTAGAGAAGAAAAGCAAGGGCCCAACAGGAGAAACTGGAGGAACATTTTCTTTTAAGGAGAGAAGGAAAATCCATGAGCAAAATACAAAATAAATAAATAAGAGTGAGGCACAAAACTAAAAAGCAAAAAAGTAACATTACAAAAGCCAAAAGAGTCACTGATATTTATGAAGTACTTTCTCCACAGAAGATAGACAAATGCTGTTTTTTCCTGATAAACTTGTGATTAGAATTGTCCCAAAAACAGCATTAGGGGAGTTCCCACAAGGGAGTGCCCCAAGCCCTCTGGAAATGGGGCCAGTTGGGATTCCAAAGAAAGAAGCATTAAACCCCAGGGTGATCTGTCCAAAGCATCTGTTAGAACTTGCTTGTAGAGTGCTGCAGCATGTCCTCATGACAGACAGAGAAAGAAAGCGATGGTCCAGTAGGTATGTCCGCAGTAAGAGAATCAGGCTATGGTGTTTGTATGACGGTTTTATGACTAAGGGCCAGGGGTCAATTGCTTTCAGTGCTTTGCGCAGCAACCTAGGTATTTGTATCGGTTCCTAGGACTGTTCAAAGACTAGTTTTGTATTCAAGCCTGCTGGGAATAACCTGCAGTTGGCCGGGTCACAGAGCAGTGAAGACACTCAGTGTGTTCACTTAGGATGCAGATGGAAACTGGGAAAACCAGGGGACCTCACTGGGAAAACCAGAGCAAACAGTTGCTCAGCATTACTAAGCAGTAGAAGAATGCAAATCAAAACCACGATGAGACAACACCTTATGTCTTTCAATATGACTATTAGAAAAAAAAAAGTGTTGGACAGAACAGCCAAGATAGCCAACTAGCAGCAACCAGAGGAGCTTATCCCACTGAGAGATTCCAGATCATCAAGAACTCTGGCAGATCTTCAGAAAGAATGCACTGAGAGTGGACAGAGAGAAGACGTAGGCCCTGGGCTGAAGGGCTAAAGAGGGAGGAAGCTGGGGACCCTGCATGGCATGACAAACATCAAGACTCATTTCTGGCCTTGAACAACTACTAGGGAAGGGATGAGTTAAATAGGTGTGGAGTGGCCCCATCTTGCCCATGGACTTCCAGAAACATAAATGCAGGACACACGATGACACTCCTTGACATTTGAACTGGTAGGGAGGGCTGCTTGGAGAGTCGGCAGGAACAGGACTCTAGCCTGTCCAGGTCCCAGAGGTTTTGCCATGGGAATGATTATAGTGGAGCATGGCCAAATAAACCCACAGCGCAGCCTCATCATGCTCCTCTAGGTGGCTTTGGTCTTTGTTGACATTGAACCTGGACAGCACAGGGCTACCTTGCCTGTGGGACAAAACCATTCTGATCTCAATGCTCCACTCTCTACCACCCTTTGCCAGGGCTCCTACCTGTCCATATCTGCTTGCAGTACAGCCTCAGAGGTTCAACTGAGGCATTTCGCAGCAGCCACTGCCACAACTCCTTTACTTGCAGACCCCACCAAACCATCAGAGAGCTTCTGCAGATGGGCCTCCACCAGTACACAATCACCCACATCCTCCCTCTAACGTTTTGATGGTGCTCATTCAACCGTGGCCTATCACCATTACTTTGCTGACGTACAATCATTCAGCCTCCTCTGACTGCTTCACCTGTGCATGTGAATAGATGGACCTGATGCTGACTGCTCCACCCCTGCTGGAAAACGTAAACCCCACTGTGAGACTGCCAGCCACTGCAGGTGCATGTGCATGTGTGGACCCCACAGTGTTGCTGCCCTGCTGCCACTGCCGCATGTGTGGAACACCAAAACACTACCACCCTGCTGCCACAAGCACATGTGCATGAGCACAGACCCCAGTGAGCACCACCCCTGCCAGAACACCAAGCTAAGTGTTCCTGCTAGAGACCTGGAACACCTCAACCTTTCCAGTGCAGGAGGTGCTCAGCATTGAGGAGCCATAGAACAAATGTCATGGGCCTGGTATCTGACCCCCAGGGTTAGAACACACAGTCTAGGAGTGGTGAGATGAGACTTGGCCTCCTGAAATGATACAAAAAGAAGCCAGTCGTCTGAACCCAACTTATACCATGATAAAACCCTCAAAGGCATCAAAGTTGAGAAACAACAAGCACAAGAATTCTGGCAACTAAAAAAGCCAGAGCGTATTAGGCCGTTTTCACACTGCTATAAAGAAATACCTGAGATGGGGTAATTTATAAAGGAAGAGGTTTAATTGACCTATAGTACCACATGACTGGGGAGGCCTCAGGAAACTTACGATCACAGCTGAAGGCAAAGTTGAAGTAGGCACTTTCTTCACGAGGCAACAGGAGAGCGAGATCTTGTAAAGGAGGAACTGTCAAACACTCATAAAACCATCAGATCTCAAGATAACTCACACACCATCATGAGAACAGCATGGAGAAATTGCCCCCATGACCCAATCACCTCCCACCATGCCCCTCCTGTGAAATGTGGGGATTATAGGGATCACAAATCTAGATAACACAGTGTCTTCTTACCTTCAAACAACTGCACTAGCTCCCCAGCAATGGTTCTTCACTAGACTGAAATGGCTTAAATGGCAGACATAGAATTCAGAATCTGGATTGCAACAAAGATTACTCAGAATTAGGAGAAAGTTGAAACCCAATCCAAGGAATCCAATGAATCCAGTAAAAGGATAGAAGAGCTGAAAAGACAAAATAGTCAGTTTAAAAAGGAACCAAACTGAACTGACAGAACTGGAAAACTCACTACAAAAATTTCACAATACAATAAAAAATATAAACAGAAGAATAGACCAAGCTGAGAAAATAATCTCAAAGTTCAAAGACAGGTAATTCAAATCAAATCAGTGAGACAAAATTAAAAAAAGGAATAAAAAAAGAATAAAAAAGAATGATGAAACCCCCAAGAAATATGGGGTAATATAAAAAAACCAAATCTATGACTCATTGGCATCCCTGAAAGAGAAGAAGACAGAGAGAAAACTGGAAAACATATTTGAGAATACTGTCCACAAAAAATTCCCAACCTTGCTAGAGAGGTCAACATTCAAATTCAAGAAATTCAGAGAACCTTTATGAGATACTATACAAGACAACCAGCCGCAAGACACACAGTCATCAGAGTCTCCAAAATCAATGCAAAAGAAAAATATTAAAGAACTAGAGATAAGGGGCAGGTCACATACAAAGGGAAACCCATAAGTTTAACAAAAGACCTTTCTGAAGAAACTGTAAAAGCCAGAATAAATTGAGGGCCCATATGCATCATCCTTAAAGAAAATAAATTCCAACCAAAATGTCATATCCAGTCCAAACAAGCTGCATAAATGAAGGAGAAATAGAACCTTTTCAGACAAACAAATGCTAAGGTTATTTGGTACCACCAGATCTGACTTACAGGAGGTACTCAGGAGAATGCTAAATATGAAAACAAAAAAACCATTCCGGCCACCACAAAAATATACTTAAATACATACACCATTGACACTATAATGCAGCTATATGATCAAGTCTACATAACAACCAGCTGACAACACACATATCAATGGACAAAATACACACATATCAATATTAACCTTAAATATAAATGGGCTAGACACCCACTTAACAGTCATCTTCAAAAGACCCATCTCACATTGAATGTTACCCATAAGTTCACAGTAAAAGAATGAGGGAAAAATCTGTCAAACAAACAATAAACAATAAAGATAAGGGGCTGGTATTCTTATTTCAGACAAAAACAGGCTTTAAACCAGCAATAATCAAAAGAGAAGAGCATTTCATATGATAAAGAGTTCAATTCAACAAGGAAATACTGCCATTTGTGATTTGCGACAACATGGACAAACCTGGAAAACATTATGCTAAGTGACATAAGCCAGACAGAGAAAAACAAACACTATATATTTTCATGTATACATGAATCTTAAATAGTCCAACTCATAAAATCAGGGAGCAAAAATGGTGGTTGCCAGAGCCTTGGGGAAAGGGATACGGGGAGGTTTTGGTCAAAGGGTGTGAAGTTTTAATTATGCAAGGTAATAAGTTGTAGAGGTCTACTATACAGCATAGTGTTTATAGCTAGAAATACTGTATTGCATACATAAAATTTTCTAGGACGATAGATCTTTAGCATTCTTGCAACAAAAGAAAAAATATGATGATGAGGATGGGAGGAAACTTCAGGAAGTTGGGAGGTGATAGATATGTTTATGGCCTTCATGTTGGTGATGGTTTATGGACATATACTAGTTACCAAATGACTCAAATTGTCTATATTTTAAATAAGTATAGATTTTTACATAGCAATCATACCTCGATAAAGTGGTTTTTTAAGCTGAAAAATAAGTACATAGTTGTGGTGTTGCATTTTGTAAATAGGTCAAATGATCAGTTATGTGACACAGATCATTTAATATGTATTGTGTACCAAGAAGCATTCCTATTGATGGTGCTGAAAGGAACAGTTTCAGTGCTATGATGTCGAGAAGCACATGGGAGTGGTAAGTGCAGTCTTCTAACTTGGAGGTGAGGAGGGAAGAAGAAATGACAGAAAAAGTAAAAAGAGGGGGAAGGCCTCAATCAAAAGGAGTGAGAGTATGTTTAATTCATACATTTCAGTTTGTCATGTTCATTTTCAGCAAAAAAAGATAAGACAAACTTGGAGCTGCTGATAAGGGCAGGAGATTTATTTGTGGGACCTACCAATAGATACATAATAACTAAAATTAGGAGTGAATGAGAAATCCAAGGGAATGGAACAGAGAGAAAGAGGAAAAATAGATGCAGGAAAGAAAAAAGAGACAGAGACAGAGACAGGTGTAGAAAGCCAAAGGATAGACCTTATGGTAGAAAAGAAGGGATTTCAAAAATTGTTAGGAAAATATTGATACCAGTCATAGAACTGCAATTGTCCTTTAGTCAAAAGAAATTAAGAAAATGATCTATGAATATATTAGACAACAGTATGAGAGGATTTTTTTACATTAATACTACAAATTCTGTTTTTTATTTTATTTTATTTATTTTAGTTTAGTTTAGTTTTTTTATTGCATTTTAGGTTTTGGGGTACATGTGAAGAACATGCAAGATTGTTGCATAGGTACACACATGGCAGTGTGATTTGTTGCCTTCCTCCCCCTCACCTGTATCTGACAAATTCTGTTGATAATCATAATAGAAAAGTATTTTATTGAGAGTTTCACCTATATTTCCTAAAAATATATATTCTTCTGTTTGCCTTCTTTCTCATTTATATTGTTGATTCATTCAGTGCCCACCAGATTCATTAGATTTTGTAAAGCACACAGAGGAAGTGCTTAATAATATTTCCCAGTATGATTAAATAATACTAAAAATAGGCCGGGCACAGTGGCTCAGCCTGTAATCCCAACACTGTGGGAACCAAGGCAGGTGGATCACCTGAGACCAGGAGTTTAATACCAGCCTGGCCAATATGGTGAAATTCCATCTCTACTAAAAATACAGAAAATTAGCCAGTGTGGTGGTGTGCACCTGTAATCCCAGCTACTCTGGAGGCTGAGGCAGGGGAGTCTCTAGAACCCAGGGGGCGGAGGTTGCAGTGAGCTGAGATCATACCACTGCATTCCAGTCTGGGCAACCAAGAGAGAAACTCCATCTCAGAATAAAGAAAAAAAAGAAAAGAAAAGAAAAGAAAACAGTAAAAATAATCATAAATTTGAATATAAAGTACAATTAGGAATTGTACAACTGCAGGAGAGCAAATCATGATACAAGATTGACATGTTTAAAGCTTAACTGTTTGCAGAATTCTATGTGTAAACTTTATCCTAATTATTTCAAATAGTTATGGGGGAATGAAGCTGATCTGTAAAGAGATTATTGTGTATATAAAAACATATTATTTTAGGTTTAAAACTGACTATACTCAACTAATTAGAATGGGAGTCAAAATGAAGTAGGAGTCAGATAGTGAGACTACAAGGTGACTAACATGGTAGTTAGGCAGAGGAAGTTAGATGGTTAGGCCTGGTAGTTAGGCTCTTGGATAAAAATGTGTGAAATGGATGAATGGATCTTTAGGCCTCTCACTTACGCTTACAGTTATGACTCATTAACAGCACCAAAATAATTTATACACATACATGAATGTGGGTCAGAATTACTTTGCCATACATAATATGCCACACTAAACTTTGATTTCTCTTCAGTCTTATAATTACTACATATGCAATATGGTCATCTGGTAACATAAAATGTTTTCCATTCACAAACAAAAAACTATTAACAGAACATCACTGTCAACATATTTCAATTGCAAGGCCAATGTCTGTTAACAAGGAAATAGATGACAAAAATATTGAAACACTTTGGATTCACAACCGAAATAGATAATGGTACATTTTAGAGTTGTTATCATAAGGATCTTTGGATCTTATTAAAATATTGTGAATTATAATTAATTTTCTCATCCTTCACTTACAAAATTTTAGAAAAATTATGCAGAAAGTTAAAAGCAGTTATTTTCATGCATTTTAGTCATAAAGGAAATCCCTTTGACTACATTTGATATTTCAACTGTTTGTTCAACCACCAAAATCCATTCCATATGCCAATAATAACATCTTCAAAATTTCACAGCGTAAAGTCATTTTCAAATTCTCCACAATGGAGTGTAACAATCTGCTGAATTTTGCCAAGTGGTATATAAAGAAAAAAAAAAGACTTGATTTCTTTGGCTTAAAACCATGTTGTAAAAATATTTTAATATGTTAGACATAATATTAGAAAATATATTCAAAACCGTGATTTCAGAACATTACTTTGTGGTTATTTGTGAGATAAACATTATTCTCAATTAGACCATAATATGTATTATGTATTCTATCTTTTAAGTTCTTTTACTAGCACATAATTCAATATTCTTCAGTGTTTCTGATGACGAACACTAGTAATAGTGGACATCACTACTGTATCTAATTTTCAGCTTAATGTTTCCTGAAATTTTCATGAATTAGGGGGAAATTTAGAGCATAACTATAAAACAAAAGTGCCTCAACACATAAGTGAATTTCAACTTGCTATAACGCTGTTTCATTTTTAATGTGTCTATAATATACCTTAGCTTTATAATACACTTATTAGACCAATAAGGTACATATCTATGTTATTGTTTTAGCGATGAGGAAATGTAAAACAAAAAGACTAAATTAACACTTTAAGGTCACAAAACAAAAGTGACAGGATAAGTATTAAATCAGGTCTATTGACGAATACTGGCCTCTTTTCACCATGCTGCTCCAGAAACAAATATACCTCATTTTACGCTTTATTTATTATTTCAGGAATGTCCTTAGCTCTTTCTTGAAATTAGTTGAGTCTACAAAATGAATCAACGATGGTAATTTTTAAAAAGACAAGTAATTATTTTTACTGCAAAGCAAACTCAAGCATGCCAGATTTCTATTATATGTTAATTTCTGAGACTAACTTTAATGCCTACCTGCAGAAATGGAGCATACATTAGTACAGCATCATTGTGTACCATTTTTCTTGTGTATAGAATAATAAAAAAATATGACTCAGCAGGTTAAGTAAGCAATGAGCTAAAAACTTCAGGTTCTGTGAACTCTAATCTCTACTACCTTGGTGGTAGCTAAAATATAAAAATGTAAACGATTAAATCCCATCTGTAGTTAAATTTAGTCCATTTAGCTTAAAGAAAAAAAGGCTACATTTTGGGTAATAATTGTATTTGAATGTTCTTCCTCCTGCTTGTATTCTCTAGACAACAACTAACCTACTGATGACCTAAGAATCCCCTGTTGAGAGACAATTACAGCTAAAATTCCCTAACAGGAATGAGATGTAAATAAGGGTTATGTGTGACAAAACTGTATCCATCTCCCGCAGATGGCACATAGTAACAGTGCCCTAGCGATCTGATTGATTCCTATAATGAATAATTTTGAAAAACAAATGCTTTCTCACCATGCAGTGTGTTCTAAAACCATTCCTGTAAGTAAACTTGAGATAATGTGCTTTTTTTAGTTCTTACTCCCTTCTCACTGCTGCTACCAGGAAAGCAGCCACCATTTCCACTCTTCCCCCAACAGCAATAATAAAAGCTCTCTTCTAAGTCTCTAATTAAAATAACTTACAAAAAATATAAGGGAATTTGGACAAGAACAAAAAGAATAGAATGATCCTTAGGAACGGAAAAGTGAGGTAATATTTCATATCCTTACATTCAGGAAGAGCATTGGTAGGAGGGAAGACTACAGAGCTAAAATTAAGCAGCTAGTTCTCAATGAGAGCTCAAGAAAGTAACAGAACAGTAGTAAGGCTCAAATGAATGAATGAAAAAGCAGTAAGTTGAAAGACCCATTAAGAATCGCTATTCTTCTCTCCTTTACATCCAAACAGATAAAACTGGCTTTAATGATTTGACAATTCACAGTGAGGAAGATGGGCATTATTTTGTTACATTTATCTCCCTTTGAAATTTACTTAATGTAATGATATTGTATCAATTTTTATTTTCAACCAAAGGAAATAGATACGTTTGTGTGTGTGTGTGTGTGTGTGTGTGTAAAGTTTCATCTATACATCGTACATTTACACAAAGTCTAACACTCTTTCTATAACAGAAGCAATCTGTGGGTGTTCAATAAGCATTGTCAAAATGCCCCTATTTGGGAGAAAAAAAAATAGTCATTATTTCCCCCTCTTGACTCTTTTCCCTTTTTCCTTCTTTTCTTCCATTTTTCTTTTGTTTCATTCAAGAACATACACTGTTTTCCAATATGTCAGTGTATATGTCTAGATATAATGCTGATTGTAATTAATTTTTCTCTGTAGCTAACAGTTTTATCCAAGGAAATTTAAGAACAAACCAAGAATAATAATGTCTTAGTTCACTGAGGCTGCTATAACAAAAATACCATAGACTAGATGGCTTATACAAAAATCATTTATTTCTTGCAGTTCTGAAAGCTGGGAAGTCCATGTCAAGATGTAAGCAGATTCAATGTCTAGGGAGAACCTGCTTCCTGGTTCATAGAATATCTTCTTGCTATGTCCTCACATGGCTAATGACAAAAGAAAGCTCTCTGGGGTTTCTTTCATAACAGAATTAATCTCATTTAGAAGGATCTACACCCATGACATAGTCACCTCCTAATACCATCTCACTGGGGGTTGGAATTTCAACATATGAATTTTGTAGGGACACAAACATCGGAAATAATCTCTGCTAGTTTACTTAGTGTTAAAGCAAACAAAAAATCTGCCATGCTATGCATAATAAAAGAAGTACTGGTACTTTTCCAAGTTCATAGAAGAGCCAAATTATGAGACATAAGCAGCCATGGTGATGCTGTATTTTTCAATGGCTTGCCAAAACATTCTATATATCAAATTTTATATTGTCATGACATGAGAAGTGATAGACTCAAATCTAGATTATCAGCACCAGCTCTGGACCATTCTGTATGATGGAGGCCTTGACCTTTCCATCTTTGATAAAGTCATTTTAGTCCTCCTCTTTATACTCTGAACCTCCTAAAACAACAGATGGCTCCAAGTTAGTATAGTAAATTAATATTCTCTATGTACTATTTCACACCAAATTTTACTCACTATTTTATCTATGGTAAACATTTGTTATAATCTTAGAACTTTTATAGAGAACTTATTTCATGTGTAGCCTCTGACTTAAGCAAATAATATTTTGATTTTATCTTCACCTTTAAAAATTCATACATGACAAAATATTTTTACATACCTCTTGAACTGAATACTGTGGCGATTCCTCAAGGATCTAGAACCAGAAACACCATTTAATGGAGCAATCTCATCACTGAGTATATGACCAATGGATTATAAACCATTCTACCTTAAAAGACACATGCGCATGTGTGTTTATTGCAACCTGGTTCACAATAAAAAAGACTTGGAACCAACCACAATGCCCATCAGTGATAGACTGGATAAAGAAAATGTGGTGTATATACAGCATGGAATACTATGCAGCCACAAAAAGGATGAGTTCATGTCCTTTGCAGGGACATGGATGAAGCTGGAAACCATCATTCTCAGTAAACTAACACAGGAACAGAAAACCAAACACCACATGTTCTCACTCATAAGTGGGAGTTGAACAATGAGAACACATGGACACAGGGAGGGGACCATCACACACAAGGGCCTGTAGGGGAATGGAGGACTGGAAGAGGGATAGTTTTAGGAGAAATACCTAATGTAGATGACTGGTTACTGGGCGCAGCAAACCACCATTGCACATGTATACTCGTGTAACAAACCTGCACGTTCTGCACAAGTATCTCAGAACTTAAAGTATAATAATAATTTTTAAAAATCATAAATTTGGGGACAATAAATTTGAGGGGAAAATAGATTCTGAGGATTGCTGATCAGCCCTCAGATAGTTCTCCAACACATTTCTCTGGACACTGAGAATTCACTAGTTTTCTGAACATATTCTCAACTCACATAATGTCTACTGAGGGAGACATAAAGTTTAAATATACTCAAGAATATTATTTAAAATTATTTAAATGTCACAAAAAGAAAAAAGATCCTACCTAATAGTAAAAATATTACCAACTTTATGTTAAAATTTCTGAGGAAATGGTAATTAAGTTGGTATCTTAAAGATCTAATTATCTTAAAGACACTTAATTCAATAAGAATTAGCCAGTGGTAATTATTGGCTGAAGGAAGGGTACAAGGGTTGAGGAGAATTTATTCATATAGAAGGAAAAGGCTTATACAACTGTTCTGTTAGGCGAAAGAGGTTAGTACATTACAGAAACTGAAATTAGATTTTTTCAGTTGAACAAGTAGTGGAATCATGTGAACAGAATTTAAATATAGAAGCATGAGCCAAATTACACAGTTCTTTAGAGACATGTTAATGAACTACATTTTAAAAATTCCAAATAATGGAAGAAATCTTTGGTGCTAATTAGGAATTAATGGTATAAATTACATAATTTTAAAATAACATTTGGGTTGCTATGAAAGAGTGTTTCATTTTCTTTCTCTCCAGTCAATGTAAAAAAATAAAATCCCCTTTGTGAATGTGCTACAAGGAAAATCAGCAATGACAAACACTTGTTTCTTAAACCAGAGAAAATGTATTACATTTCTGAAAAACAAAAGCCAAAATACACAATGCTGTATCAGAAACACCATACACACTAGCCAAAGATAAGAACGATAGTTCTCAACTGGGGGCAATTTTGTCACCCAGGGGATGTTTGGGCAATGTCTGGAGATATTTTTGACTGTGATAACTTGGGAGATGGATGTTACTATTGGCCACTGAGTAGAAGCCAAAGATGTTGCTAAAACATCTCACAAGTCACACTATCACTCTCCTCAACAAAGTATTCTCCACTGAGATATGTCAGTACTACTGAGGTTGAGAAATTGTGGTTTATTATCAGGACCATTACTGGACTATTAGTATCTTCCCATGCACTCTCTCTTCTGTAAACATTTCCTGGTCATCAAATGACCAGACCAGGATTATTCCAAGGTTGAGGACACCTTGAATCCTTCCATGATAGGTAGACATGAATCTATAACGCAAAGCAATTTTCTGCTTGAATCAGTTAAATTGTTTCTGCGAAAATTAACCTCTGATAATCAAAATGACTAATGGTGAGTTCCAGTGTGTAATATGACCAGTTCTCATTTTTGAGTAAGAGAATAAAGTAACCTAAAGTTCAGGCAGCAAGGAAATTCTTGGGTTAGGTGTACCCCATTAGATGATGCTTGGCTGGCCTTACGCTGAAGAGAGTGAGAGAGTGAAGAGATCAGATCAGATTTAGCATTCAATGAAAAGTGTTTAGGGGCGTGTGTGTGTGTGTGTGTGTGTGTGTGAAGTATTTGCAATAAAACACACCTGTGAACCACTAACTACTATATGCCCTTTAAAATACATTGTTTCTACCTTGGACTTAAGAAGTACTTTGTTTTCATTTTATAAATAACAATTTAAAAGTCTATACATTCTATTGTGTCTCCAGGTCACAATAAATTGAAATGCAAATTCCAGTGTAAAATCCACTGCAGTAGTAAAGAAAACAATCACATGGCAGTGTAATCATGAGGTTCTATAGAGTGTATTGAAATGACCTTTCCATGCTACAAGGTGATAACAACTTGTCGTAGAGACCATGCTTGAAGTTTTCCCTTAGACACAGTTCCAAATAGTTTATAAAGATGAACTGAACAAAGAGTAATGAGAAAATACACTTAAACCAGAGAATTCAGAGCCAAACACTTAGTCTATTTATATAGGAAGCATGTTAAAAGAACCAGGCTCACCAGGATAACAAATCCAGACTGTTTGAAGGCTGAAAGTTTTGAGTATGCATTAGAAATCTTTTTTGACTAAGGAAAGAGTTTCTACATCCCTATACTCAGAGAAAATAATTTTCCATTCAGTCTTTTTAACTATGAAAACAAACTTAACAAATACACAAATGGTTAGCTTTTGTATGCTACAAGTCTGCATTCAATTGAAATAAAGGATGGAGCCTGAAAATACAATAACTAAACTGATTTGAAAAATGATTCAGTAGAGATTTTCTTCTTCAGATAATTCTAGGACTAAAATAGCGTTTATGATTAAGTCTGTGCTATCACTTTAACCTGCTGTATAAAAAAACTTTTATATTTGTATCAGTTATTGTACATTTTAAAGACATGTTATAAAAGATTAAATGCTAAAAATAAAAATAGAATGACATTATATATATATGTTTATTAAAAAGAATTAATAGTATTCCTAAGTGACAAATATATATCATTTATAAAAAATTTTATAAATATAGAATGTATTAACAAAACAAAATCTTAAAATAAAAACTTCACTAACTTGATGCAATTATTTGTACAGGCATTTGTTGATGTTTTTGAGTTTTTCCTTCTCCCACGACATATTTAGAAAATACTGCTTTCAGCACTTTTCTAGCATCTATTTTTTAAATGCTTAATTGTTTTCATGTGATAATACCCTCACTTCTGTCAGGTCTACCTTAATATATTGATTGTTTTTATGAGAAGTGGGGGCCTGATACTTATTTTGGTTTCCAAATACATTGTGATGATAGTAAATGATTACTAAATGTTGACTGACTACATAACCTACAATGACAGATATTTAACTTTGCCATTCCAAATTCACTTGTTACCTGTTTGCGTTTTGCCATTGCCCCAAGAGGTGACTATTTATGGACTGCATCTACAAGTTCCTTTGTCCTCTGGAGTTTGAACAGTGAGAGAGACCAGGAGGAGAGTAGGAGGCAGGAAGAGAGTGAAGTCAAGCTATTTTTTCTTCTGGCTTCCTCTCTGCCAAAAACATTTCCTCTGTTTTTATATAACTATTGTTTCTGGGGTTTGATAACTATTTATTCTTGCCCTTCCAGGCCTAGAAGTGGTACTGCTTCCCCACTGTTGCTATCAGTTTTGCATCATCTGTGATAGGTTACTAAATCTGGAGAGTTGTGAAAAATTGATATTGTTGACCAATCTAGAATTATAAGATGAATCACCTAGTAAAGAAGTAAAGATATAATCTTATATGTACCCAGTGACTCTTGAGGTAGAGATGTCAGCAGCCTATGTTCAAGTATTATTGACCGTCAGCTTTAGTTTGAAGACCAACATTAAATTAAATTCTGTCATTCGTGAATTTCTGCATGGGAAATAGAAATACAAGGTTCTGATTCTGTTGTGCTCTGACAGCTTTCAAATCCCTGCTTTGTTTTCTAGA
This sequence comes from Cacajao melanocephalus, assembly GCA_963573385.1. Classification (NCBI taxonomy): domain Eukaryota; kingdom Metazoa; phylum Chordata; class Mammalia; order Primates; family Pitheciidae; genus Cacajao; species Cacajao melanocephalus. Next base: position 32,202 of record CAUYLG010028586.1, read on the forward strand.
AAGAAAAAAACAACTGAGAATATAATGAGCCCAATACTTACTAAGTTCAATACCCTAAATTGTAACTGTCTATGCAAGCCCTCATACAGATGATACTTTCTACTAATTAAAGAGAAACTACACTTGTTTTCTCTATCTTTGCATTTAGGTATAATCATTTCCCAAGATAGAAATTATCAAAAATGTTAGGTAACAATAATGATGGTATGTCAAATACACATATATACATAATACTTCAAATCATAAGTGAACTGAGCACATTTTAAAGTCATGACTTTAATGGAAGAATAAGCTTTTTTAACAAGATATTTTTCTTTAACATTTATATCAACCTGAAAAGTGTTTGATCAATGCTCTACCGTTCTTTATAATGCAATGGTTAAAAACAGAAATTTGGAATCAGCTAAATGAGAATGTTCAATTCTTTGCTTTCCTAATGGCAGTTAGGAAATTCCAGGTCAGTTAAATCACGTCTTCCCAGTCACAATTTTCTTATAAATAGAATGAAGATAAGCATGGCTATGTCAGATATATAACAACTCTTTAAGGTAACGTGTAAAATGCTCACAGCAGTTACTGTAACAAATAAATAGCTGGAAAAAAATGGCAATAAACATGATTGTTACTTGGATTTCTCTCTGGGTTTCTTCATCATGCCAGCGATCAGCAGATTACTTCCTTCTCCAGATATGGCACTTTCCTCACAGATAAAAACACTCTTTACCTCAGGCTTTCACATTCCCTGGGTCTTGGCAATTTAGGACAAAGCTAAAACCAAAGATGCATTTAAAAACTTCCCTCAAAGTTTCTCTAAGGTCACAGATTCTAGAGACATCAAGATTTTCCAATTTGCCTTTGAATATCTACTTTATGTTTTCACTTTGAAAATATACATTAAGCCATAGTTAAGCCAAAAATTCTAGCTAAAGTGGTAACAAATTGATTATAAAAGCATAAACCATCAAGGACAAATAATAGAGAAAAGGAGAAAGCAACATCAAAACTTTGAAATCTAAGCAGTATGTGGGTAAGTAGTAACTCTTAGATGTAATTGGATAATTTTTGGTTTGATGTGGTTTGGTTGTGTCCCCACCTAAACCTCATCTTGAATTATAACTCCCACATTTCCCACATGTCATGGGAGGAACCCGGTGGGAAGTAATTAAATCATGGGAGTGATCTTTCTTGTGCTGTTCTCATGATAGTACATAAGTCTCACTAGATCTGGCAGTTTTAAAATGGGAGTTTCCCTGCACAAACTCTCTCTTTTTGACTGCTACCATCCACATAAGATGTGACTTCCTTTTCCTTGTCTTCTGCCATGATTGTGAGGTCCCCGAGCCATGTGGAACTTTAAGTTGAATAAACCTCTTTTTTTGTAAATTGCCCAGTTTTGGGTATATGTTTATCAGCAGTATGAAAACAGACTAATACAGTAAATTGGTACCAGTAGAGTGAGGCACTGCTGAAAAGATACCTGAAAATGTGGAAGTGACTTTGGAAATGGGTAAAAGGCAGAGGTTGGAACCGTTTGAAGGCATCATAAGAAGCCACGGAAATGTGGGAAAGTTTGGAACTTCCTAGTGACTTGTTGAATGGGTTTGCCCAAAATGCTGATAGCGATATGGACAATAAAGTCCAGGCTGAGGTGTCTCAGACAAAGATGAGAAACATTGGGAACTGGAGCTAAGGTGACACACTTTATGTTTTAGCAAAGAGATTGGAAGCATTTTGCCCCTGCCCTAGAGATTTGTGGAACTTTGAACTTGAGATTGATGTTTTATGATATCTGGCAGAAGAAATTTCTAAGCAGCAAAGCATTCAAGAGGTGACTTTGGTACTGTTAAAGGGATTCAGTTTATCTATTTGAAGACCTTCCTTTGTAATAATTATATATTATCACCTAAAGTATTTAAAAATATTACAATCATAAAATGTATTCAACAAAATGTTTGTAAATTATACAGTTTTAAAAAGTAAGATAAGTTTACTTACTTTTAGTTTTTCTTTTAAAGAGAAAATAAGCAGGAACTCACAGTGACTTACTGCCTGGCTGGTAGACAACAATAATATAAAACTTTAAATACCAGACTGTCTGGCTCACAAATGGACCTTGACCACACAGGCAGAGGCCAGGGGTGACAAACTATGTTATCAGGATGTAAAAAAATAGCAATAAATATAGCTATCATTATTCAGTACATGAGCTAGGCATTGTGTCAAGTGCTGTATATGTCTCTTTTTAATTTAATCTTCCCAATAGTTGTATAAAAAAGATCCATCTCTACAGAAGATCCTAAGATTCATAAAAAATAAGCAATTTGTCCATGATCAGACAATTATAAATGGACATAACTGGGATTTTTGCTAATCTGACATCAAAGTCCATCAACTTTTCTGTCCTCTGTGCTTATATTGATACTCATCATAGTTATTGCTAATTATTACACCAGTTTAGTTTATTACATATCATAGTTCTTCCTTTTGCAAACATTATACTTTTTTCAGAAACCTTTGAAACACACTGAAATACACATGGCTTTCATTCACACTCTACTCTTTGGAATATCTCAATCTCTTGTGTCCTCTCAAAGCCAATAAAAAAGACATCTGAAACTTCCTCTCATATGAGAATCATCCTTTGATCACCAGAACAAGTATAATCTCTCCCATCTTTGCACAACCTGTATACACTTGTCACATATGCTTATGTATTTATTAGTTTTATTTATCTGTGATTCTTAAAGTGTAGCACTTAAATACACAGTATCCATATCACCTAAGTACTGGTTAGAAATATAAAATTTTAGGTCTCACTCTGACCTCATTAACTGGAAACTCTGGGGGTTTTCCCAGCAAAATGAATACTTCCAGGTGATTCTGACGCATGACAAAGTGTAAGAACCACTGTTTTAGAGAATATAAAGAAATTTTCCTTTATTACCTATATAATACACATATATACATATCAGTGCACATTTCTGGTGTCTTTATAGTCTTAGATTAATATTCTGTAATAATTAAATTGATAGTGTATACCCTTGCAGGAAAGAAAAGTTTTTCCATTGAAGGAGGGAATCTTCAAGAGTGAAATGTCACAGGAAGGTGTCAATTCTGGAATCAAAAAGGAAACTAGCGCAGTAGGTCACAAAAAGACAAAAGGCTCTAAGAATACCAGTCCTAATTGGCAGAATACGAAGATATGAGGAAAACTGGCCTCTATGTGCCTCACTGAAACAGGCCAAAATCTAGTCACCAAGCTAGACACTGGTTCCCTAACCTAGATAAACAATTGAAAATCTACTGGTACCTTAATATAAGAGAAATTTCCTATCCTTAGGAGATTTAAATTTGGTAACACTAGCATCTAGCTTTGCAACATGTGCTGCAGGTGATTCTGATGTGATTTGAGAACCACAAGTAAGGAAGGGGCAATATGTTCCAGAGAGCACCCGCATGGAATGAGACAACTAAAATTGCTGCTTAGAATTTATCTCTACTAGGTTATCCCTCAGCCTCCAGTGATGAACTGTTTAGAAAGAACAACCTCATCTGACCTAGGGTTAAGGAAAATACTTGTTTTTATACTTAGGACAACTCTGTAAGTTACCATAGGAGTGATTAGGGGGCAAGCTCCGTGAGGCAAAAGGAGTTTTAAATGATGAAAGACTGTGCTTCCAGTGTTGATGATTTTTACAAAAGGAAGTGACGCATTATAGTCTTTCTCCCCCTAAACACAATATGGATTTTCTTGAAGGCAGAAGTGATGCTTTCCTGTTTCTGCTGCTGCTGTTGTTGCTATTATTTTGCCCAACTTTCAATATTTAGCACAAAACTTATATACAACAGAGAGAGAGTAGGGAGACCTAATAATGATTAAGGGTCTATCTTGTGCAGGCACTTTAATTTTTTTTATTTCTTTTATTTAAGTTCAGGGGTACATGTGCGGGATGCACAGGCTTGTTACATAGGTAAACGTGTGCCCTGGCAGTTTGCTGCACAGATCATCCCAACATCCATTAGCTATCCTTCCTGATGCTCTCCCTCCCTCTATTCCCTACTCTCCAACAGGCCCCAGTGTGTGTTGTCCCCTAGCCACCATATGTACATGTGATCTCATCAGTCAGCTCCCACTTATCAGTGAGGATACACAGCATTTGCTTTTCTGTTCATGTCAGGCACTTTTTAATATGCTTTAAATGCATCATCTTATTTGCTTCTCAAATCTCATATTTTAGTTTCATCGTATGTAAAGAGCACTGAAGTTCCAAGAAGCTATAATAACACATCAATAAGCAGCAAAACTATATTTTAATCTTGATGGTCTTAAACATAGTAGCTTATGTTTTTATCCATGACATTGATTGAATCTTATTTATTTAAAAATATTAATATTTAAATAATGCCTCTAAATTATTAAAAGGCAAATTAATGACATGGTACAACATACACTGTTGTATTTTTCTAAGATATTTGCTCTCACCTATGGTATAGTGATAAGCTATCCTCTTCTCCACTTTCTGAATCAACCCCCACCTGTATGTGTATTATGTGATTTGGCTGCTAGTTAAACCAGTAAATAAGTAAACAAATTAGTGGTCTACAGAAAATAGAAGTGTTTTTTTTTTCTCTACTTTGTATGACACAGACTGAGAAGGTCACATAGTGAAGTATCATGCTTCATATGGATTCTGTCAAGAACCCAGGCGACTTCCATGAACACTGGGATGCCATTCTTCATAGTTCAAAATGGTTCCAAGCTTTAGGCATTAGTTCAGAGAAAGGAATAAAGATGAAAGCAAAGGAAGGTGTCCAGCAACTAATATATAAAGCCTCTTCTAACGTCCTTTTCTTTCCTAAATTCAGTCATATGATCACATCTAGATGCAAGAAAGGCTAGCAAATGAAATCTTCATTCTATTGTGGCTGTATTTCCAACAAAAATTCTGGTAATGGAGGAAAGGACAACAGATATTGAGAACAGACATTAGCCTGTAAGACATGATCTAACTACCATTTGGAAAAAGACCAAAATTGAAAATGCATGCCTTTCCCAAAATGCATTGTCACCATCCTCTTCAAATTCTCCTTTTATGTCTGGTTGAAACAATGAAGCTAAGATTGCTGAAAAAAACCCAAGGCTATACCTAAAGGAGACAATTCAATGAACACAAGGCAAAGGTGTCTCCTTGGAACAGAAATATGTAATTTAGGAAATAATAATCATATTATTTAGCTTTTTCCTTTTAATATAATTCAAAATCTAAACACTCAAATATAGAATGATAAATTGCCTGAATTTTTGCATTTTTATAACTGCATATTCTTTTTATAATAATAAATAACTATTGAAAGTTTAATCTTAGAAAACTATATTGGGATATATTGAGTCAGGAATATTACGTCAGAATAAAGTACAGGAAATTTACCCAAATTTGGCACACTCTCAAGAATAACAAGGGGCTGTTTGTTTGCACGTGTTTAACACAGCTTTTGGCACTATTATGATTATTAATACAATAAATGATGTAACACTACTTTCCAAGATAGAATAAATAAAAGATAAATTCTGTATGCCTTTTGGGACACTTAACAGAGAACAAATTTAAGGGCATTCCAGTCCAAATGTCTGTTGGCAAATGGAAAAGACAAGTGATCAGAATAGGACAAAAAGAGGAAATACAGCATTCTCCAACACTCATTACACAGACCAGAAGTATGCCACTGGCAAAAAAAAAAAAAAAAAGTGCAAAATTCTGGAAATGATAAGGAGTGCAAATTGCCTCAGTATAGGAAACTCCTGATAAACTTTAATACACAGACAGGCATTAACTTTCACCATGAATGTACTGATAAAGTGATTTTCAAATTATTTGAGTTTAGAACATGAGTCCTCAAAATAAGTATTATACTAGTTAGCATTTGATAAGACAGCTTTTCAGAAAACATTCACTTTCGAGCTTTACATATCACTGACAATTGCTCATTTTACCTCATTTAAGCTGACTACTGAAAATCTCTTCCTATCTCAGGCAAGAACTCCAGCTTGGGCTTCTCAGAGATCCTACTGCATGAGCATCCCTGATGGAATTCTTTCTCACATGTTTCAAGGACCCCTTTTTGTCCTGTCCTTCCTTTCCAGACTCCTAATTATTTGTCAGCATTTTCCTGAAAAACTTTTCTTGACTCTATATTCAATATCTAAATATATTTCTTTCTGCAATGGAGGTATATGTGAAAAAAGTTCAAATTCTGAATTTAGAAGGAAACAAGTGAAAATCATCTCTAACTGGATTAAGAAGATGTGACCTGACAGGAAGATGAGTGGCAGGTTAGATGTCACCAACAGAAAATAATCGTAACACCAGTTTCTAGTTCTGCTTGTGACATTGAATGTGATAATAGTGAATGAGAAAGTGAAATATGGGAAGCTTTTTGCAGATATGTTCATGTGTGCTCATTGGCATGATTCGTTTTCTCATTCTATACTAAGGGTTATAGATTTTCTGATTTTTAATCATTCCTTAAATATAAACTATGGAAAAATATCAACAACATCAACTTATACTGAAATATTGCAGAATTAATTCTGTTGATAATATGTGGGATGTGTTTAACATGATTGAAGAATAATATGGGAGGTGTTCATGAGATAAAGTTATTTGTCAAACTATATTAAATTATGTGTTTATTTTTAAATATCCTGATTTAGCAAATAATAAATGAGTGATTAACACGGACCTAACACTATGTTAGATGTTATGGAAAGAAGATGAGACAGACATAACCACTGCCCACAAGGACTTCTAACCCACTGTGTGTTGAAGGGTAAGAGCCAGGTATAAAGCTAGATGGTTGCAATGTGCATATATTAGTCCATTCTCACATCGCTATAAAGAAATACCTGAGACTGGGTAATTGAAAAGAACAGATGTTAAATTGGCCCACAGTTTCACAGGCTGCACAAGAAGCATGATGCTGGCTTCTGAGGAGGCCTCAAGAAACTTACAGTCATGGTGGAATGGGAAGGGGAAGTAGACATGTCAGGAACAAGAGAGAGACAGAAGTGGAGGAAGTGCTACATAGTTTTAAATAACCAAATCTCCTGAGAACTCAATATTACAAGGACAGTACAAGATACATGGTGTTAACCCATTCAAGAGAAACTGCTCCACGATCCAGTCACCTCCTACCAGGACTCACCTCCAACATTAGGGATTACAATTTGACATGATATTTGGTAGGTTATGGATCCAAATCATATCAGTTGAGATAGTGCTGATCTGAACAAAAGGTTACTGGAGCACAATGACAATAGGGAAAATAATTTTGTGGAGGCAATGAAGTAGATCTGCAAGTTCCTACAGAGATGGTAACAACTGAGCTAAGCTAAAGATTTACTCTCTGAGAGGAGACAGTATGAGTATTGAATTGGAGAGATAAATGCGAATGAACTTTCTGACATACACAATTCAAGCAGAATAATCTAGCAAAATTTCTCAACACCCTAAGTTCTTTGCATTTTTTAAACAAATGAATGTATGAGTACATAGAAGACTAAATGAAACATAGATGGGAGGTGGTTGGGAGGAGAATGACTGTAGAGTGAAATAGACAGATACAACTCAACATCTGAAGGGCTCCACCTGCCATAATTGTAAAACTCATTCTAACCTCTAAAATCAATGAGTTATCTATGTGAAACTGCAAAAACAAACAAAAAACTAAAAAGCTGGAAACTGACCAAGTGTACTTTACCTAAAAATTGATTCAAAATAGATAACAAACCAAAATGTAAAACACAAAATTACAGAACTTCTAGAGGAAAGCATTAGAGAATGTGTACATAAGCTTGGGTTTGGTGAAAAAATTTAAAATACAATACCAAAAGCATGATACAGCAAGGAAAAAACTGATTAGCTTGACTTTATTAAAATAAAAAATATCTTCTCTTTCAATGACCTTATTAAGAAAAACATCAAGCCACAGCCTCGGGAGGAAAATTAAAAAACATGTATCTGAAAAAACTTGTATCCAAAATATAAGAATATTTAAAACTCAAAATTAAGACAGCAAATAACCCTAATTAAAATAATACAGAATATCTGAACACATATCCCACTAAAGAGAATATAAAGATAAGTAAACAAAACAATTTATATTCAACATTCTTTGTCACCAGAGGAATTAAAACTTAAAAAACAATGTAATACCATTATATACTTGTAGAATGTTAAAAATTTTAAAAACCAAAAATGGACACTGCCAATGATGAGGATGCAACCAAGTACTCACCCTCAATCATTTCAGCCATTACTGGTGGGAATGCAAGAGACCTCGGCCACTTTGGAATACAATTTGGCAGTTCATTATAAAACTAAACTAGTCTAGATAATATCAAGATTCTGAAAAGCCGATGAAGTTAAATTACTGGAACACACTGAAAAGAATCCAGTGTACTCATAACTGACCTTCTTACTCCAACCTTGAGATCATAGAGCGAATTTCACCTAGCTAATTCAAGCAAGGAGGGATTTATTACGTAGATTGGGTGGAGAACAGAATCTTGGAAAGGCTAGAAAAACTAACTCAAGACTGAGCTTCCAGGAACAACTTTGGTGGAGGTGCTGGAGGGAAACCTAGAACAATACCTCAGTAACAGTCAGAAAACAGCTTCCAGCAGTACTGAACCAAAAGTACACTGCTCCTGCCATTCCCAGGGACAGTGGAAAAAAGCCACATGCCTCACCTTTTCAGTGACATAATTTTGTCATTAACCAGTATCTCTGGGTGTATTTGAGTGGTGTAACCTAAATCATATGATAACATATCAGCTCCCTAGTGGAAAGGGAAACTAGGAATAAAAGATTGTTTGCCTATTTGTTTTTTCTTTGTTAGTTTGAAGGCGTTCTGGGAAACTGGATGTTCTCAGGATGTAACATCAGTTACATTGTAAACAGAGTATTCAATAATTAAATGTAAACAGGCTATTCAAAAATACTTGAGTGAGCTAAAGTAACTAATATCCTTACTTAACCACTAAATGTATGAGAATGAGAGTCATATCGGGATAATAAAAACTCTGAAACTAGAGTTGGAGTAAAATGTCATTAATTTAAAGAGGGATAGATGGCAATTATTGGTGATTTTCAGTAGAGTAGAAGCCAGTCATCAGGGAAGGAGGAAACAGAGAAGGATTTAATGCATCCTATGTAAGGCAGTCTAAAATTGTTTTGCAACTGCGCCCAGTTTTTTTATTTTTATTTTTTTATTTTTTTTCAGAGATGAGGGTTGCACTATGTTGCCCAGGCTTGTCTGTAACTCCTGGCCTCAAGTGATCCTCCCACCTGAGCCTCCCGAAGTTCTTATATTACAGATGTGAATTATGACACCCAGCCCCTAACATTTAACTGGGAAAAAACAAATCGTTTTAGAATTTGTACATTCACTTGTCTAAAAACTAAAGCTCAAGCTTATAGAATATATATTTAACACAATCAGGGTGAACTAAATTTATTATGAGTATATAATGTCCTAATAGAAGAGGAAAATCTATATTTTGATTTTTTTTAAATAAAAGCACAGAAATCATATTGGTTGAATAGTCTGACTCTATTTTTTGACATGCTAATATGGCATAAATAAATCAATTTCGCTGCTGAAAACTAATCTGATACACTTTGATATACTCATTAGATAAAGTAATGGTTAATAAACTTTAAAGAGGTCAATGTGTAACTCTGTCATTAATGTTTACAGTTTCATGTGATTTCATTCTATTTTCAATTTTTTGAGTTCAGATAATAGAGCATTTTGGATTTATTAACCAATGTCAAGAGAAATTTCCCCTAGTAGAATTGCTGTTAGTCAGATATTTCAGGGGAATTGGTGTTTAGAAAAATGATTGGTTTTATTTTCAATAATAAGTATCTGCTGGTACATTCATAATGTGAAGTTTTGCAATGCTGAAATTATTGTTTCCATTCAAGTCTTTAATATGACATAAAATATTTTAAACTTTAAATTAGATTTTCCTTTTTAGGTCAGGATAGCCCCTAAAAATTCACCACTTGACCACAATGATTAGCCTATGTAAAATATACACAATAAAGAACATATAAATACAGTTAATATATAAAACCTATGCAATGTCAGAATATCCAACTAAAGTGACATCATAGAAATTTTCCAGAAAATGCCAACTATGATAAATTCCATTTTTAATGTTAGAAATAAAACTTTATTTTGGGGGCTAAAACTCACTATAAGGTAATGGTGGCTTTGGGGCCTCAAACCCATAAATCTGTGATAAATTAGATATACATCACTTACATTCCAGGGTTCTTGGAAAATCCTTATCCTTAGGGTGGTTAAAGCAGGTCACACAGACACACATATTTATTCTAAATTATATTTTTTCCAAGTGAATAATAACTTACAAGGCCCCAAGTAAACTATCTTAACTCCTTGATTCTCATGCTCAGGTATTTGGAAAGTTACGTTTACAGCAGCTAATCAGTTAGACAAATATTATGCTTTAAAATGAACAAAGCTACAATAACAAAAATAGAGTCAGAAGTTAGATCTCAGTGCCAGCCAGCAACAGCGGAAGCTAAGATGATTTTACTGGAATGTCATCCATTTTACTTGAAAGGCTCAGTGCTGCTAAAGAGAGCCCTCACACCTCTTAAAACAGGGAATAATAGTGGTTTACTTTAGACTGAGAACCCTATGGCTTTGTCAAGGGTACTGTTTTCCAAAAGAGAACCTGGCTCCAGGCAGTCAACCTACTCTAACAATTAGACGAATAAAATAAGAAGTAATTAAATTACTTTTTGTTCTTCTGAATCACTAAAATACCAAAGTGAAGAGGATTTCCAGGAAAGCTGAGACCAATAAAAGTCTAATTTGAAGCTCTCATAATAAGGCGAACCTGAAATATTTGTTGCTTAAACCTCTCCAGAATACTTCAGAAAAAAAAAGTTTTAATTATTTATAGAAAAAATAGCCACATATAACATAAGATTTAAACAAAATATATACTTTTCAATATTTGAATTCTGGAAGACAATCAATAAATACATTTGTACATTTGTTAAAACAAAATTTTAAAAATTCTATTCAAAAATTAGAGAAATTTTATAAGAAAATTTTGAGATTCTTAGTAAACAAAGTAACAATTTACTACTTAACAAATTATCTTTTGAAGATCTTCAGTCATTTACAATTGATTATGAAATGTTACAATCTCATTCTGCAAATTATTTTGTGATATTTTTACTGAAGTTTTTTTTTGATGAAAAGTCATAAAAGTAGAGATAGGAAAATTTACACTATTGGAATTACATTTAATATAAATTTTGAAACATATTCTTTTTCTATTTCCAATTTTTACCCAAGGAATAAATGAACGTGATAGAAATAAAATTGCACAGAGGAGTTTATGATATGCTCCATATCTCTCAAGACCTCCTTCCCTGTAGAAACTACTTTCAACTCTTGGTATGGAATTTCTTTCGGTAGTTCACTCCTTAATTTTCATAACCACATACACTTTTATTTCTAATTTTATAATTTTAAAATTTGTTTTTAAAGAAAAGAATTTAACTCATATAATCCTCTTTCCCTTCCCTAAATTAGTATTTTTACTTCCAATTCTTACCTTGTCCACTGTACCTAATCTCTTTGATTAATCTCTACATTCAATTATGAAAATTTAGCACCTCTCTCCTTGGATAGATATCATTTATTTTATTGTGTCACATTTTTAGCTGCACCTTTACATTTAAATTGCCATAATCTATAGATACTGTTTGCATTCTTTTCAGTAATTTTATGTATCCCAGTGCTGTTTTACCTAAAATACTGACCTCCCTCTATCTGCTCCCTAACTTCTCACTAAATTTATTTATTTAATTAATAATTAATTAATTAATTAATTAAATTTATTTATTTAATAGGCAAATCTGACAGGAAAAACTAATATAGGGAACACTTTTTTTTTTCTTTTTGGGCATCACCTATGCCCCTCAGAGTGCACATCTGTGCTAAGTTTAGCAGGATAAAATTGGAGAGAAGCCTGGTGGGTATCCAGCATGGTCTGTAACTATTTAATTCTGAGGTGCACCAATAGTAAACTCTCTTGTGTAGAACAACTAAGTCACATTCTCAACATGAGCTTTATCAATATAAGATAACCCTTTAATTTCATCTGCATGACTCCTAACACTATAATGTTTACTGATTTAAACTTTGTACAATTTATTAGTGAATCTCAAACACTACATCAAGATCAACAAGAAAAAAGAGAAGGCAGGCCATCCTTGTGGCTGGAAAGATTTTCTTCCTGAACCCACCTCTGCTACACTTTGTGGTAGGCTTGATGAATAAAGTCTACGTGGATTTGAAGGAGGAAACAGCACACTTGCAATGATGTATTGTCTGCGGTTAGTGGAGACCACGTGGGTTTTTGTTTTTGATCAATTCCAGGGGCTTAGGGTGTGATCTTTGGCTGGTTTTTGTAATTGTGTGGTGAGTTTTAACAGGGACTGTCCAAGTAGGTAGCTTTAGACTTTAAGTCTGGCTAAGAAGCTATGTAGTATCTTTATCTTGGTGAACCCCTGCAGTTTATAGAGGTTTTGGAAGTAAGTCTGTAGATGTTTTTAAACTGGCAAGGCTGCAGGCTCCGGCCTTAGCAAATTCAGCTTGTAAGAGTGACGGAAAACTTAGTAAGCAGACAAACATTTCATGTAAGTGAAACATTATTGAGATTAGAATCTGCAGGACACAAAAAGGTAAAGTTTTTTCTTCTGTTGTTTTCCTCTGTTAGATCTGCATAGGACTTTAGGACTTAGGTGGCAAAGAATACGAAACAGAGCCCTGGTGAGCTGCTAGCTTTAAATAATAATTTGTGCTGAATATAGACAGGCAATATTTAAACATCTGCCCAAATTTTGTTCCTTTTCTATGTTGTTCCCTCAAGGAACTTCAGATCAAGGAAGGAAAGGGTGGAGAGGTTAGGTGTAAATTTATATAACTTACTTGCTAGATCTTTAGAGCTGCACTACACACATGCACACATGTATGCACACACACACAGGCACATATACATGCACGTGCACATACAGTATTAAAACAGCTCCATAAATATAAGAACTGGGGGTTATATTTCAGAGAATAAAATTGTCATATCTATTATACATAGAAAGATCATGATGGTCTTGAACATTTAAAGGATGGTTGCCAGTAGTTGAGTGAAGAAAGAGTGGATAAGGACAGTGGGGACACACAGAGGAACTTCTGGTTAAAGTAATAGTACTGTGGTAGTGAACTCATGATTTAACCTATTTGTCAAAACCCATAGAACTGTACATTACAAAGAGTAAACTTTAATGTATGGAAACCTTTAAAAGATCAGCCAGGATGTTGGGGATTTCAGGATGAAATGCAGGCTATGACAAATCAATTTAGTTATATCATGAATATGAGGCAAAATTGTGCTGAAGGAAGTGAGGAGCAAAAAGAAGCTGACCTTAGTTTATTTGGAAAGCAATGTCTTTTACAGGAAATTATAAGACTAGAGACGAAAGGAAACATACATCAATGCTATACTTCATAAATTTGCTTCTCTTAGGTCCAGAATAATAGTTCTGAAACTGATTTACATGTATAATAAGGTTGACCAAATGAGAAAATAGATATTGGATAGTGGAAACTGTGTTTCTCACTGTTAAAGAGGGAATTTAAAGATATATAAGAAAGAAGGCTAGAGTGGCCCCTGTGGTATTGAACTGGAGTCAGAGACATTAGTATGAATGCATGATTAGCTATGTGTGTGTGTGTCTGTGCATGTGTGTGTGTGTGTGTGTGTGTGCACGTCTGCTCCACCTCTTGTGTTGGCTCTGCATAGGAACTTCATGTCTAAAAGAAGAGAAGTTAACTTCACAGTGGAATAAGTTGATAAGGACTGCTCTAACCAAGTAATCACAGTTAACATGTTCAGCATCACTATGAATAAAAACATCAAACAATCTCAAATTGAGAGACTGTCTACAAAATATATGACAAAACTTCTCAAAACTGCCAAATTCATGAAAAACAAGGAAAGATGGAAAAAGTTCCAGAGACCAGAGGAGAATAGAGAGACATGACAAAGAAAAGCAATGTGATTCTCTGAATGAAATCCTGGAAGGAAAACAGGACTTAATGGAAAAAGTAGTGAAACTCAAAGTCTGGGGCTTAGTTAATGGTAATGTTCCATTGTGGCTTTCTCAGCTTTGACAAATGTACCACAGTAATGTAAAATGATAGCAAGAGTAAACCAGGTGGGGAGTACATGGGAAGTTTCAATACTGTGTTTCCAACCCTTCTGGAAATCTAAACTTACTCCAATAAAATGTTTATGAAAAATAGATGATGAGATATAGACGAGTTTTTGGCAGAAGTTTTCATCTTAACTAGGCTTCCAAAATCAATAAGCATAGCTTCAGGTGAAGATTTTGTTAAGAGTGATTCTCCTGATTGGGGGGAAAATGTGAAGGGAAATTCTTTCCTAGGAGGCAGCATTTATTGACCTAAGAAATTATATAGCAAGAGGCAGTGGAAACAGCGCTATATACCAAAAACATTTGCTCATGAGAAATTGTTACTAGTTGACTCCCACGGCAAATACAGCACTACAGTGTGAGAAAATTTGAGGCTTGCAGTGTAAATGAAAAGGTAGAGGTTTGACAAAACTCTAGGAAAAAAAAAAGAAAGGAAAGGAAATCTTAACGTTTTTCACCATTGCAAATATTTAAGCTTTGCAAGGAGGCAGCATATGTGCCTCTAATAAAATGTCACCTTACACATTCCTGTATCTGGAGGTTTTACAAGAAATCCACAGGGTCAATGCGAACCTCTCATTTGGAGATACATCACAATGTAAGGTCAAGATCATGAAATCTGAAGCACTGGCCCACACCGAAAGGCATCTTGGTGATGATAAATTGAATATTCTTCCAAATACCCTCTCTCTTTCCATACATGAGAGTTTTGCTACAGTGTTTGACACTAATTCTAGACACTAAACTTATAGTTTTACCTGGTATAACTACTTTAGAACCGAGGCACTTGCTTATCTATATTTTATGCTAAACTGCAGTAGCTAATTGTGTCCTAGTAATTCTGATTTTTATTTTTTTAATGAAAAATAAAGTATTTGATGTTTATTTTTTGTTAGTTTTTTCCTAGAAATAGAAGACTGCCTGTGTTCTCTGAAGTGTTAGGGGGCTTATTAAGTACATTAACCTAAACATATTATTTTTAGATTACAAGATAGCTTCTGGACATTAAGAATCTGAGTCTCCAAATTCCATGGTGGAGAGGGCTATAGAGCAAGCAGTATCCAACTTCCAAGGGTACTAGTTCATCCCAAATACTTGGTTCAGTTTATCTGTGGGAAAAGTCTGGCTGTTTACTCTCTGGGAGTTAAGTGCCAAGCTGCCAGCCACATCCTGTTCTGCATCTCCCATCACTAGTTGGGTTCTCTGGAAATAGGAAAAAGCTTGCGTGCAGTTAATGCAGGGTGTTTACTAAGAAATGTTCTTGGGATCAATACCAGTGGAAGAGAAGACAAGAATAAAGGATTGGACAGAGATAAGTCCAACTTCAGTGGCAACTCCACAGGGAGCTCAGGATTGTAAACGGCCCATCAGATTTGCCTTGCATTGGATCAACATAGCTCGCCTTTCATACCTCTGCCTCTATCACCAGATGGTGGGCCTACGTGGGAAGAGTGTGACCATGAGCCAAGCAGCTCTTTGCAACCTTGAAGGAGCTGACAGCTGAAGGTTGTCAACTGACACACCCGTAAGCCAAGGCAAGAGGCTTCCTTAAAGGACTGAGTTGAATTTCAAGTAACATTTTTGAACAAAATTTGTTTAATCAGGATTTAGCATAGAACTTGGCATATGTAGATTATCAATCAATATTCATCTTTTTGATGTAAGAAACTAAAGGAATCTGGGTAATGCATCACTGCATCTAGTACACACATCAGAACTCCAAACCTATCTTCTAGAAATATCCTTTATGAATAGATTCCTGTGTTCAATTACCAATATTTTGTATGCATCTAAAGTTCATAAGAATGTATATGTCTTATTCAATTAATCCCTATGATTTATTTAACCAGTAATCTGTTTTATCAGACACTTGGGTAATGGTTATGTTTGGTTTGTCATTATAAACATGCCATGATGCACCAATATACTAGGATCTTATTTTACACTCCCCACAGTGCCTAGTACATTGCTATGCCTTGCACTAAAATTCAGTAAATATTTGGAAATGGTGCAGTGTAGCAGATTTAACATGGTTATAAATTTAGAGGAACAAATTTAGATTGCAAGTCCTCATTTGGTCAATTACTAACCCTTTTGTTTGCATACTTTTCTTCTCTGGAAGGAAAAATGTACAGCAAAAAAATGCCTGTATATATATGCATATATGTGTGTGTGTGTGTGTGTGTATACACACACAAAAAAACAGGTACAGAAAAAAGTACAGCAAAAAAATGCCTATATATATATATGTAAGAAACTAAAGGAATATATACATATATATATGTAGATATATATATCTATATATACATATATAGATATATTTCTTACATATATATATAATATATGTAAGAAACTAAGGAATCTGGGTAATGCATTACTGCATCTAGTACACACACCAGCACTCCAAACCTATCTTCTAGAAATATCCTTTATGATATATATATATCCTTGATTTAAACCATTTATTCCAAAATTCACTGAGCTCCAAATATATGCCAGGCACTTCTCAAGGTGCTGGTGATAGAGCAATGAATAAAACTAATCTTTTTACTGATATAGCTTAAATCCTGGTAAGGGAGAAAGGAAATAAAGTAATAAATTTGTAAAATACACAGTATGTTCAACAGGTTAGGTAGAGATAAATGTTAAGAAGAAAACAAGGAGGAAAGGTGGTTCACGATGTACATTTAGTTTTTGATAGAGAAGCCAAAGACAGCCTTACCACCTTTAATACTGAGTAAAATTATTGAGCAGAATTTAATTGTTCAATCAGAGCTTAGCATAGAACTTAGCATGGAGTAAATTCTCAATAAATATTCATCTTTTTAAATGTAATAAACTAAAGAAAGAAGACTATTTCAACAATAGTAATAAGGTATTATATAATGACTATATGTGGCAGTGGTTACTGTTTGTGGCAATTATTTTATATGGAAGAAACTATTTCAAATAGGTGCAACTTTTATTATATATGGATAATTGAAGCAATAGGAATAAATATTATCACTTCATCAAAGATTTTTAAACATAAAATATAGTTTCAAATTACATATTATAATTTGCTTTTATTTTTTATTGTACTTTAGGTTCTGGGGTACATGTGCAGATCATGCAGGATTGTTGCATAGGTACATACATGGCAAGGTGGTTTGCTGCCTTCATCCCCCCATCACGTATGTCTGGTATTTCTCCCTTCATTATCCCTCCCCACCCTCCCCACCCCCACTGTCCCTCCCCTAGCCCCCACTAATGACCGGAGTGTGTGATGCTCCCCTCCCTGTGTCCATGTGTTCTAATTGTTCAACACCCACCTATGAGTGATAACATACAGTGTTTGGTTTTCTGTTCTTGTGTCAGTTTGCTGAGAATGATGGTTTTCAGATTCATCTATGTCCCTATGAAGGACATGAACTCATCATTTTTTATGGCTGCGTAGTATTCCATGGTGTATATGTGTCACATTTTCTTTATCCTGTCTATCGATGATGGACATTTGTTGGTTCCAGTTCTTTGCTATTGTAA
Organism: Cacajao melanocephalus; assembly: GCA_963573385.1. Taxonomy (NCBI): domain Eukaryota; kingdom Metazoa; phylum Chordata; class Mammalia; order Primates; family Pitheciidae; genus Cacajao; species Cacajao melanocephalus. The sequence continues at coordinate 50,048 of CAUYLG010028586.1, forward strand.
ACAGTGCCACAATGAACATACATGTGCATGTGTCTTTATAACAGAACAATTTATAATTCTTTGGGTATATACCCAGTAATGGGATTGTTGGGTCAAATGGTATTTCTATTTCTAGGTCCTTGAGGAATCACGACACTGTCTTCCACAATGGTTGCACTAATTTGCACTCCCAACAGTGTAAAAGTGTTCCTATTTCTCTGCATCCTCTCCAGAATCTGTTGTCTCCAGATTTTTTAATGATCACCATTCTACCTGGTGTAAGATGGTATCTCAATGTGGTTTTGACTTACATTTCTCTAATGATCAGTGATGATGAGCATTTTTTCATATGTTTGTTGGCATCATTGATGTTTTCTTTTGTAAAGTGTCTGTTCATATCCTTCGCCCACTTTTGAATGGGTTTGTTTGTTTGTTTCTTATAAATCTGTTTAGTTATAATTTGCTTTTAAATTACATTAGATATTTATATAATTTTCTTTGTTGGATTATGCATTTTTCATTTAACAATATACTTTTCTGATTGAGACTATGGGGAAGTACTCATTCTACACTATACAACCACAATCTAGATTTTAGATTATTGTCTTTTTCTCAAGTTCAGTACACTAATAATGGCTATCACTCATATATAACTTGCTACTTTCTAATTACTACTCTATGTCCTTTTACATGTTATTTTCTAAAGTATTCCTTATACAGTAACAGTGTCAAGATATAGGTATATAATTACCCAATTCTACACATATAGAAATTAAGGCACAAAGTGGTTTAATACAGAATCAGTGAGTGTCAGCTAGTCTGTTCCAAGACCCTGTGATCTTAACTATTACATTAATTTGCCCCTTTTCAAAACCAAAATCCTAAACAATTTCCAATCTCAGGAAATTAATATACAATTTACACAGGTATTATAATACTTTCACATCAAATTTTACTTTCTTTTTCCTTAGAAAATGTGGCATTACCACAATTCTTATATATAATAAAAACACAACAAAAACTTCTTTCAAGAATTCTTGTCTTGAGAAGGTGGAATACACATACCCCACCCTGTTTTTCTTATTGAATGCAACTACAAATCCCAGGTAGAATGCTTGAAACAGGGATTTGAGAACTCAAAAAAGTAAATGGTAGCAGCAGAAAGGGAGATGGAAATAAGCGTTTTATGTTACCTTGAACGGGAAGTGAGTTTTACCTCCCCTTCCCCCCTCACCAATGGAAGATGAAATCTAAAAGTTTGTACTGAGTATAGATAAAAAGGGCTGCAAGAAATTTCTCTATTTATGGTCAAAGCAGCAGGAAAGACATTCTCTGTGAGTCAGGGAATGTGAAGAAAGTCTCCTATTGTATTTTTCTTCCTCTTTCCTTCTACCTTAATATGGGGCAATACCATGGTAGCAGTGATAGCAAAGTCATGACAGTAAAAGCAGGTAGTTACCTAAAACTCTGAAGAGGAGTGGACAAGTCTTCTTGACTGGAGGAATTATGGTTCACCAAGCACTTTGGGATGCCAAGGCAAGTAGATACCTTGAGCCCAAAATGTCAAGACCAGCCTAGGCAACATGGAGAAGCCTTGTTTCCACAAAAATTACACAAAATTAGCTGAAACTGGTGGTGCCTGTAGTCATAGCTATTCAGGAGGCTGAGGTGGGAGGAATGACGGAGGCCAGAAAGGTCAATGCTGGGCTCCAGCCTGGGAGACAGAGTGAGACCCTGTCTCAAAGCAAAACAAAACAAAACAAAAAAGAGCATAAGGCAAATTTCTATTGCTTTTTTTCTGTTCTTTCCCTGTCCTTGCACTACAGGAACCACTCCCCTCTACCCCCACATAAAAGGAAGTGCACATCAGAGCAAGGATACAAGGAAACTCAAATATAAACTAAAATGGAATACTAAAAATTATATAAATGATGCAGCAAAGATTGGGAAGGAAAAATATAAAAACTAAAAACAAAGGAAAATGTAGCAAATCAAAGAGAAAACAAATAATAAAATGGGAGTAAATGAAACACATCAAAAATTACTATAAGTGTAAGTGGTCTAAATATGCCAATTAAAAGATAGAAAGTATTGATTGGATTAATGAAAAAAACTTCAGTTATATACTGTCTAAAATAATTCAGTTGGGCATGGTGGCTCACGCCTCTAATCCCAGCACCTTGGGAGGCCAAGGCAGGTGGATCAGGTGGTCAGGAGTTCGAGACTTGCCTGGACAATATGGCAAAACCCCACCTCTACTAAAAATGCAAAAATTCACTGGGTATGGTGGTGCATGCCTGTAATCTCAGTTACTCTGGAGGCTGAGGCAGGAGAATTGCTTGAACCCGGGAGGCAGAGGTGACAGTGAGTCAAGATTGCACTGCTGTGCTCCAATTTGGGTGACAGAGAAAGACTTGGACCCCCAAAAAATAAAATAATATATATATATATATATATATATATATATATATATGTGTGTGTCTGTGTGTGTGTGTGTCTGTGTGTGTGTGTGTGTGTATGTTTCATTGTGATCTAGGGATATTTAAAGTAAAACCACAGAAGCAATATACCTGCAAATACTAATTAAAAGAATGCTGGAATGGCTCCAGTGCTATCAAAGTGGAATTTAGAGAAAAGAAAATGGCAATGAGTAAGGAGAAATGTTATGTATCAATAAAACAGTCATTTCTCCAACAATACATAACAATGTAAATATGCATACACTTAACACAGCTTCAAAATATATGAAGCAAAATAGATACAACTGAAAAAAAGTCACATGGCAAAAAAGTCACAATTAAAGCTGGAGACTTCAAAACCCTTATCTTAGTAATCAGCAAAACAAGTAGCAAGAAACCAGCAAATGACAGAATAACCGAACAAAACAATGCCGTTGATTGATTGGATCAAATGGCGTTTGTAAAGACTCCAGCCACATTTTTTTCAAGTGCTTATGCAACATACAGCAAGATAGACCATATCTTAGATCATAAAACAAATTTTAAGAAATTTAAATAAAATTTACACCACAAAGGAATTAAAGCACAAATCAATAACAGAAAGATAACTGGAATTTGGGAATTAAATGTACTTTTAAATAAACTGTGAGTCAATATAAAAGTCCCAAAGGAAATTTATTTTGCACTGAGATAAAAAGGAAATATAACAACTAAAATTTTGTGGGATGCAGTTAAAGCAGTGCTTAGGGAGAGAATTACAGAATTAAGCATACCATATACTTCTATTAGAAAAGTCAAAAATCAACAATCTACATTTCTACCTTAAACTATCAGGAAAATAAATATAAAATATCCATAAAGTAAGAAAGAAGAGGCCAATAAAGAACAGAAATCAGTTAAACTGAAAAATAGGAAAAAATAGAAAAAAAAATAATAAAACCAAAGGTGATTCTTTTGAAATGGTCAATAAAATTCGTAAACTTTTAGTCAGATTAACTAATAAAAAAATAGACGAGAAACCAATTATCAATATGAGGGTTGAAGGAGGGGTTATCACTGTAGTCAATATTACTATTAAACGGATAACAATTAAATAGTATAGCCAGGCCTACACACATAACTTTGACTACTTACATAAAGAATAGAATGATCTCTCCAAAGCAACAAATTGTCAACATTCATGTAAAAAGAAATAAGTAACCTGAATTGTCATTTAATTTTTAATAACATTTAATTTGCAGTTAGAAATGTTATGACCATGAAATCTCTAAAAATAAATTAATTGACTGATTAATTGTGCCAAACATCTAAAGAAGAAATAACACTAATTCTATGCAATCCATTTCAAAGATGGAAGAAGTTATACTTTCCAATTAACCTGATGGCAAAAGGGGACATAGAGTTTAAAAGAAAAAAAAAATAACTAAAGAAAAACATCTTCTATGAACAAATATAAAGATCCTCAACAAAATACTAAAAAAGTTTCAGTATAAATTCAATCTACAATGTATTTCACACTAAACTCATCATGTACACTGAAACTTCAATAGTTAGGGCTTATAATCTTGGGTTCAGAAACCAGTTGCTCTATCTTCTGCAAATATCTCTGATCTTGTGCAAATTACTTACCTCTCTCTGACTCAGGTTCTTCACCTATAAAATAGGAATTACAAGAGTATCTATCTCTTAGGGTAGTCATTGGGCATTAAATGAGTGAAAATATAGAACTCTATTAGAGCAGTATGTAGCATATTCAGCATGCTAGTAAGTTATTGTAAGTTACTATCATTACTATAAAACTTTGTTTTGTTCAGAACTTATAAGATTCATTCACTATATCAGAAAATCACATCATTCACAATGATATTGATAATAATGGTTTAATTACCATACATATTATGCATATTAATCACTATTTGTTTGCAGCCACATTCATGGTAAATTAGCCTGCCTTTAATATATCAAACATAAAATTATATATATTACAATGGTAATATCTATTTATAATTTTTACAAGTTATACCTCAATAAATTTTAAAGAAATGCTGAATATAAAGAATAAGGATCTATCATCTTCAAGCTGAATATTTACAAATTGTGTTCATCAATGTAATCACAAAGGATTTACCAATATGCCTAGTCTACTAGCACATTTCTCTCTAATGAACAGTGGAATCACAATGATTAATGGAAAATCTTATAAAGCAAGAGCTCATAAAACAGGCAAAGACATAAGTTGTAAAGGGAAGTTTAAAAACCATAATTGTCACAGCAGTGTTTTGTTAAAAAAAAAAAAAAAAACCTAAATTGTAGAATAAAGTTTTAATTACTTTCAGAACAGTACCAACATCACAAAACATGAAAGACCATGTAATCTTTCAAAAATAATTAATCCTAGCAGTTGTCCATTAATGAAAAGAAATTCAAATAAAATAATTTCTTCTATTTCATTCATAAGTTATACTGTTTTGAGGAAAGTTGATAAGGGAAATATTAGAAAATTAGCTATGTAACAATGAATGGCAGGCAAGCAAATTTTAAATTCAAATGGGAAAAACATCCTGGGTAATCATAATGCATTCCTGTTTGTATAAAATTACTGAAAATAGATACAAAAGGTCTGCCTATGTTTAAATATCTAAAAATAATTTTGTTGAAAAAATTATTTTTCAATGTCATTGCTGTATAACAAATGAAGCATGAACAATTGGAATAGTTCAGCAAAATGAGCATACAGCAATAGTTCAGAAGGAGTATCAGATGTTTTACCATTTCATCAATGCATAGTATTTTCATCAAAAATACTTAGTCACCAAGAGCTTACTTAACAGACCACATACATCAGTTTCTTTGTCATCAGCATTATTAGTAAATTTGAGTAATCACTTTTTATTTTTTATATTCCAGTATGACACTGTATTTTATTTTTATCTCTAACTTAGTTCATTTAGTAGTTTTTTTTTAAATAAATTTCATCTTAGAATTGTCAAGGGGTATTACAAATATTTATTATAAAAAATAATTTAGGCTAACAGGTTTGAGACCTGTTATACTATGATCTTGCCAGAGAATATTCACATAATTTTAAAATATTTTCCAAACTGTATCAGTTTTTAAAATCTCACTACTAGAAAAATTGTTTCTTTGATTATTAATGTGATTTAAGTTTTTGCACGGATATTAGCCTTTTGTGATTCTTTTCTCTGTTTTCTTCTGTAGATATCACCCATTCTTTGATCAGTAAATTTGAATTTTATTTAAATATATTTATTAAGTACTTTGTATACTACATATGTTAAGCCTTCGATTTCATTATGGCAGATATTCGTCTTTATATATCACAGATATTCTAATGTCAGTTGGGACTTCATTGTATAAATAGTTACCAATATATCACACAAATTTTTTGTTAATCATTTTGTGATGTAAATTCTTAGGAATTCCTCTCCTATGTTTATAAATATTTCAATATTTTTCTAGTTGTATTTATAATTTTACATAATGAATTAAACTTGATTTATCTTCTGGAGTTTATTTTACTGAAAAATATAAGGTGTGTTCTAGCTCGATTCATTTTATTTCCTAGTTTATCAATAGTCCTATTTGCTCCTTAACTATGGATATTATGTTCCAAATCATTATGTGCAGGGTTTGCTTCTATATTTCTTCCAGTTATTTTTTTTCCTGATAACTTGGTGAATTAATTATTGTGCTTTATGATAACTAGTTAGTATCTGAAAGCTCATGACTCTTTCACCATTATTTCTTCTTCAAAATCACTATGATTTATTTAATCATTTCATTTTGATATGCTACTTTGGAGTAATAATAATAAATTTATAAAAACAGTTTAGGGATGTTCTAAGGTTGCATTAAACTTCTATATTAATGTAAGATACATACACACAATAGTTAGCCTTTCTAGTAATTGTTGTCACTGTCCATGACAAGTACAAATTGTGAACATTTATTGATACAGTAGATATGTGCATAAGTGAAAACATTGGAAGTATATTGATTCATTTTAACCATCTGATGGATACATAAAAATACTACCAGTTTGGCAATACACAGATAAGTGATTTGGCTCTTGAAAATGTTAAGATGTTTATTATCAATCAGTAAAAACTAATTTTGTATTTTTAGAAGTTTTACATAAATTTGCTTGACTAAGAAGGGTTAATCCTAAATAGAAAAGCATAAATAGAAGCTTGACAGGAAACAGAACTAAAGCAAAATGCTTAAATGATCAATCTAAAGATTCAGAATATACTATTTGGAACTAAATGTGTGGCTTTCATACATGGTAGACACATGGATCTTCTCCCTAATGGGAAAGATAATTGTCATTTCAAATGCATTCTCTCAGCTGCTGGCATAGTTATTGCCTAATAGAAACGTGGAGCCGCTCTGTTCCATATCCTCTGCATCACAACCTTGATGACTTCTCTGGATAATAGGGTGACTGATGAAAAAGTAACATGGGAACAAGTGGTTCCAGCATAATTATAACATCGTTCCTTAGATTGTCAAAGTCTCCTTTCCAGATATCAATCTGCTGGTTTAATAAAAGAGGTAAAGAATCAAGATCCTTTATTACCCCTACTTAAGAGCCCTCAGGGAAGGGAGAAAATTCCTCAGCTTAGTGCACAAAGATTTTTCTGTAATGAGCAGCAGCTTTATCCATGAAGTGAAGGTTAGTCCTATTGTATCTAATGTGTCACTTTTCTTCACAGACACCCACTAAAAGCCCCAAGGCAGCATTTTAAAGCAGGAAAGTGCTCCAGCAATGGTTAGTGAAACTATGATTTTCTCCATGGGAAATACCCTTCTGAACTAGAAAACAGACAAACTAGTCCATTAACTCTCCTTTGAGAAGGGTGTGCTTTTGTGGCTTCATATAAATAATCATGCAGAGTTGGAAAAGGAATAAAAAGTCTCAGCTTTAAATACTAAAATGTATCCATTTGGCAATCAGTTTAATAAATGCTTCGTAACTAAAAAGACTGTACACAAATTCATATAGCCCAGAGAAATTGGTGTAAAACCCAAGAAGCAAAGATAGGTGAGTTATTTACCTCTTCCTATGGCTCCTCTGCATTCATTAAAGACATAGATACAGATTAACCAAAGCCCCTTGCCCTGTGGCATGTTTGGGGGCATATATAAACTGTATTTTGTTTTGTTTTTTAAATTTCATGATAATTGCATTGGAACCTTGACCTCTATTTTCTTGTGATGAGAGAAAATACGTTATTTGAAGAAATAATTTTACTGCAGCAAGTTTCAGATACAAAGTGGCTCAATTCACATCAGTATGAAGACAGCCTGCTTGGCAAAAGGGCCCTTTAGCTGCAAACTGTGAGGGTTTCTTTAAGGTCCTTATTCTTAGTATGTTTTCTAAAAGACACACACACACACACACACAAAAACAAACAAACAAACAAACAAACAAACAGGAAACTGATTTTTCTGCATACTAAATGAGGTAGAACTTGCCGTTTCTGGACTTACTCTAGAATAACGTGTCCATTTAAAAAGAGGGAATGTGTAAAAATTGTGAAAAAAAAGAATGGTTTCTCAAGAAGCCTGCATCTAGGATGCTGATCACCAAGATGGCTTTAATGTTGTCCACAGTATGACTAAACTTTAGAAAGGCTTCTTCCTGACTATAGACCTCTGACCTCTATTTTCTTAGAGCCTTTACTTTAGAAAACTTGCCATTGTAAATGTGTTCTATGTTTCTGTGAGACATAAATCTTGTCCTTGCCTATTGCCAGTGTTACAACTAGGAATGTCTTTCCCATGAACCTGGTAACCACCTCCTTGAAATGTAATCATGAAGAAAGACAATACCTATGTCTCCATCTCTGTGGGAGGTAAGAGCCTAACTTCTCTAAACACAAATTAGCCAATTAGAAACCACAGATGGCCCAATCACATTGGTCTGTGTGTCTGTTTTTATACCAGTGCCATGCTGTTTTGGTTACTGTAGCCTTATAGAAGAGTTTGAAGTCAGGTAATGTGATGCCTCTATTACAGGAAAAGGTCACAATCCAGACCCTAAGAAAGGGTTCTTGGATCTCACGCAAGAAGAAATTCAGGGTAAGTCTACAGAGAAAAGTGAAAGCAAGTATATTAAGAATGTAAAAGAGTAAAAGAATGACTACTCCACAGACAGAGCAGCCCCAAGGGTTTCTGGTTGCCCATTTTTATGGTTATTTCTTGATAATATGCTAAACAAGGGGTGGATTATTTACGATTCCCCTTTTTAGACCAGATAGGGTAACTTCTGACGTTGCCATGACATTTGTAAACTGTCATGGCACTGTTTGGTGTACAGCAGTGAGGGCAACCAGAGGTCACTCTCGTCACCTTCTTGGTTTTGGTAGGATTTAGCCAGCTTCTTCACTGCAACCTGTTTCATCAGCAAGGTCTTTATGACCTGTACCTTGTCCTGACCTCCTGTCTCATCCTGTGACTTAGAATGCTTTAACTGTCTGGAAATGCAGCCCAGTAAAATGAGGTCTCAGCCTCATTTTACCTAGCTCCTATTTAAGTTGGAGTTGCTCTGGTTCACATGCCTCTGACACCTCCAGCTTTGTTCTTTTTACTTAGACAGTCAAATGCTGGTTTCCAGTGACTGAAGGTGGAAGAGTTTTTCAAAGCTAGGGTAAGCTAGGGGAAAAACACTGGAGGGCTTTAGGAGGGAGGCTGGTCAACATGATTTAGAGTAGATTTTTAAATATGGCATAAAATAAGGGCAAACTTTCATTCTTTTGCATATGAATATTCAGTTTTCCCAAAACCATTAGTTGAAGAAACTGTCTTTTCCCTGTTATGTATTCTTGGTAGTTTTGTTGAAGATCAATTGACCATACATGTGTGGGTTTATTCCCAGGCTCTCTATTCTGTTTCATTGGTCTATATGTCTGGCTTTATGCTAATATCAGATGTTTTAATTACTGTAGCTTTGTAATAAATCCAGAAGTCAAGAAGCGTTACACCTTCAGGTTCCTTCCTTCTCAAGATTACTTTAGCTATTCAGGATCTTGGAGAGGCAGAAATGGGAATTTGTTGCTCCACGTAAATTTGTTATTTAAGATGAATAAGTACTAGAGATTTACTGTAAAATATAGTGCAGGTGGTGTCATGTGGCTAATAAAGATATACTCGAGACTGGGTAATTCACAAAGGAAAGAGGTTTAATGGACTCACAGTTCTACATGGCTGGGGAAGCCTCACAATCACAGCAGAAAGCAAATGAAAAGCAAAGTCACATCTTACATGGTGGCAGGCAAGAGAGCTTATGCAGGGAAACTCCCATTTATAAAACCATCATATCACATGAGACTAATTCACTACCAGGAGGACAATATGGGGGAAACTTCCCCCATGGTTCAACTATTTCCAGCTGGCCCGATCATTGACACTTGGGACTAACGCAATTTAAGGTGAGATTTGGATGGGGACACAGCCAAACCATATCAGGTGTCAAGAGTTAATAACATGGTATGGTGCACTTAAAATTTTGCTAAGAGGTTAGATCTCCTATTGTTTTTACCTTTCAAAAAAAAGACACACATACAAAGAAACACAAGGAGGTGATTAACATGTTTATTACTTTTTGGTTATGGTGTGTGCATATGTGCAAACTCATTACATTGTATACATTAAACATGTGCAGGTTATTATAGTATATCAATTATACCTCAATAAAGTTGTTAACACACACACACACATACACACACACACACACACACACACACACCCCTCTCCTGCCTTCTGTTTCCCTATTGAGTTCAGCTCCCCTCTTGAACTAATATTGCCTATTTAGCTCCACCCAGAGCAAGCTTTCCTTTGACACTGAGAAGAAAGTAAATTAATGAGGAATTTCCAGTAGTCGTAAAACCTGGACAAAAATGTGTAACAGTGAATTGGAAATGGTTTGTGTGCTGTCCTGCAGTGGGTGACCTCCCCAAAAATTGCAATAATTGCTGCTACCTACAATTGCCCTTTTAAGTGATTCTTTGGAAGACAGAACAAGTAGGACAGTGTTCAGCAGGGATGGTCTTTATAGAAGGAGGTCTGACATTGTGGGAGGAAGAGTGAACATATTTCCTGACTCTGGAGAATATGCACCTTAATCTAATTATTCACAGAATTCTTGGTAAGGACAGCCTAAATGTATGAAATTGGAGATGAATTTTCTAGAAGAGATGGAGGAAGAAAGATAGGAGGAGGTAAATCAAGAAAGTTGGAGGATTTAAAGACACTCTGTAAAGAAACATGAGACTGAACGTTACCTGCACAGAAATTCTGCCTCTGATCAGCTTTCAGTCTCAGTCGTGTTATTGTTACAGAGGATTCTTTGCCTCTAATAAACTCTACAAAATACTTATCGTGAGCTTTATGTTAATAGGAAAGATTTCTTTTTACAGTTACCTCGTATTACAACTGTCTCTATTTTAGCCTCCTGTGTTAGTGTTCCAAAGTCTGCATTGGTAGATGGCGCATTTTTATTTTACTTACTTTGGGATAGAGAAATTAATTTCTGGGTTAGGATCTGAGCTAAAAATGGGTTACCCTCTTGAGCTAAAACCAGGACACCACAGTTCTTCCAGAGAAGCATTATTAAACATTTACAATTTCTATTGCAGCTCAAGCAGCTCATGCTTATGGGTTTTCATCGTCTATTTTACAACTTTTGTAAAATTACTAGTAATAACTCTGTGGGAAATTTAAGAAGCAAATCCAAAAACTAGGCAGACATAAAAACTTTATTGTGAAAAAGGGACTACTCCACTACGAGGAAAGAATACGGTGAGAAGACTGATTTATTATTTTTCTAATATTTCAACAGAATATATGGCTTTCAATTCCAAATTTGTACTGAGTGATAATATGCCAGTCTAGAAAATAAAATACTTGATCTGGATGATATATGAGCTCCCTTCTAAGTCTACATTTCTTTCCTCAATATCTGTTTGGATGATCTGTTTTCTTCTCTTTCATTCTTTCCTTACTTCCTTTTTCCTTTCCTTCATTCTGCCTTCTTTCCTCGTCCCTTCCTCCTTTTTTGTATTATTCTTTTATTTTCTTTTACTTGAGTAGTTTATTTTGGAGACAAAGCAGTGCAAGAGGCCAGCTACGCTTTCCCTCTACTGCGGGCCTTAGGGTTAGAACTACGAATGGCAACGTGCAGATATCAATCGAGGAGTTTAACACTCAAGTCGTGTAAATGTGGTTAGTCTTTGGGCCCTCAGCTTCCAACAAAGCTGGGCAGTTCTGACGGCTTCCTTCCTCTCTTCCTCCATTCCTCTCTCCTTTCCTTCCTTTATCTCCCTAATTCCCTTCCTTCCTTTCTTATTTCCTTGTCTTCCTTCCTTTCTTCCTCCCCTCCCTCTCTTCCTCCCTTCCTCTCCTTTTTCCTTCTTCACTCTACCTTTGTTTTTCTGGATTTCAGTGGTAAGTATAATACTAAGTACCCAAACAATTCACTAGTGATAAATCATAACACTTTGAGAAAATACAAGAAAAATATTATAACCTTCATGTTAGCCATGCAAAACAGTTAAAATATTCTAGAAAGGAAGCATTATCTTGATCTCTCTATAGCAGTTGAGTGCTAGTGACAAATAGATTTCCAGCTGGCAGAGACAAACAGATTATTTTGAATATATGGTATTAATTTAGGTTAGTAATTACTATGATTAATGTTTTCAAACAAAATTGTGAGTTTTTTCTAAGGAATGAAGCAGAAATGTTTATCTTATAATAATGTTGTGGTATTGTATTAATATAAAGTAGAACAAGAAAATTGGAGGAGCATAGAATAGCCAAACCAAAAGTTTGAGCAACAAAAATCGCTTTTTAAATGTCATTACCTCACTACCATAAAATGTTTTAAATTAAAATGTAGAAACTTTATTTGAGAATTTATATTGATATACAATTTTCTGAGGCCTAAATTCAATTTCCAAAAATTAGAACTATGTGATAGAAAAACATACCAGTTCCATTATAAAAATGCAATATTAAAGATCAAGGCAATTAAAATAGCATCCTTGTACAATATAAATATGAAGAAGACAGTATAGTATAATACTAAATGCTAAAGAGTAATGGGCATTTCTTTCTAAGTGGAATTTATCTTTACTAAAATACCAGTGTAAATGAAAGGACTGTAGTGCAGTGGTTAAGAAGTTTGTTTCTCAAGTAAGAATATTTTAACTGAAATGCAAGTTTGTCTCTGTGGTCTTTTGCAAATTACTTAACCTCTCTAAATTAGTGGTCTTCAAACATGAATTCCTGAATGTACAAAAAGAGTTTCCAAGGACACGACATGGGTGATTTCAGAAAGTCAGTTTCCAGAACCTCAAATATGTGCTATTTTCCAAAATCAATCTACCTGGGAATGTGCTCCCAGTCAAGGTGTCACACAGTATTTCCTTTCCCACATTCTGTATCATAATTACCTTTCTTCTGTTTGACAAATTAAGGGAAAATTCATGTCTAATACAAATGTTTCCATGGCAAGTTTTCCTAGGGTTTTAAAATTTCTGGAGTGCCAAAGAAGTGGCCAATTCAAATTGTGTTGGTAAAACCCCTTTAATTAGGGTTCCATAAACCATTTCTAGGTTTCATTTTTGCATTTCTTTACATTTTTACATTTTTACTAAGTGCAAATATACCACTAGAAATAAAATATTTGGGGTTTTGTTGGAAATTCTGAAATCAGATATAGAATAGAAAAGTGGGGATAAAAATAAAAATAATTATTATTTCACTATCTTGCCTCTTCTGTGCTCTGATTATTGCCAAAGAATATATTGTTTCTGAGGGAGAGTCCTATCAGAACAAAGCCAAGAGAGCACCAGTAAGAAATAATGAAGTGGCACCTTTCTCTCTCTTTCTCTCTAAACACACACACACACACACACACACAGACTCACACACACATTGTCATGCTTAATTATGGAGATACTTTGTGAAAATACAACGTTAGGCAATTTGGTTGTTGTGTGAACATCATAGAGTACACTTACACAGATCTAGATGTTATAGCCTACCGCGTATCAAGACTATATACTGTAACATAATGATTCTAGGCTGAAAACCTGTACAGCATGTTACTGTACTGAATACTGCAGACAATTGTAACAATAGTATTTGTGTATCTAAGCATAGAGATATCTGAATACTGCAGAAAATTGCAGACAATGGTATTTGTGTATCTAAGCATAGAAAACATACAGTAAATATAGGGTATAAAAGATTAAAATGGGTATGCCTGTATAGGGCACTTACCCTTAATGGAGTTTGAGGATTCTAAAGTCAGTGAGTAAATGTGAAGACCCAGGACACTACTCTACACTACTGTTGATTTTATAAACACTGTTCACTTAGGCTACACTAAATTTATTTTTGAAGTGTTTCTTTCTTCAACAATAAATTAACCTTAGCTTAGTGCAATTTTCTATTTTATAAACTTATTAATTTTGTTAACCTTTTGACCCTTCTGTAATAGCCCTTAACTTAGAACATAAGCACATTTTACAGCTTTATAAAACATTTTTTCTATATATCCTTATTCTATAAGTTTTTCTTTATATTTATGTTGTTTTGTTTTTTGTTTGTTTCATTTTTTAAACTTTTTTGTTAAAAACTAAGATACAAACACACACGTTAGCATTGACTAAATAGGGTCAGGATCATCAATATCACTGTCTTCCATCTTCATGTCTTGTCCTACTAGGAAGTTTTTAATAAAACACATGGAGCTGTCATCTCCTATGATATCAATGCCTTCTTCTAGAATACCTCATTAAGGACCTGCCTGAGGATGTTTCATAGTTAACTTTTGTTATAAGTGGAAAAAGCAAACATTAAAATAATAAAAATATATAGTGTAGTAAATACATCAACCAGTAACATAGTCATTTATTTTCATTTTCAAGCATTATGTATTGCACATGACTGTATGTGCAATACATTTTATGACAGTCAGCACAGTGGCTCAGTTTACACACCAGTATCATCAGAAATATATGAATAATGCCTTTAATTATGACATTATGACAGCTATGACATCACTAGAGGAAAGATATTTCAGGGCTATTATAATTTTCTGAGGCCATCATTGTCTCTGAAGTTCACCATTGACCAAAACATTGGTATGCCATGCATGAAGAGTGTGTATGTATGTGTGTGTCTGTGTGTGTGTGAGCAAGAGATCTTTCCTCCAAGTTAGTATTCTGATATATGAAAGGTGTCATTGGAAAGCATATCAATATATGTTTTGGAATTTAAAACTGTTTTATTAAAAAATATATTAGTAGCAGATCTGTATTAAAGGTTTTCTTATTTTTTAGTCTTTCTGAGAAAATAATTTTAAATAAATTGCCTTTCAATGAAAGCGTAACAGGTAAACTATTAGTCATTTGATAAAATTTGGTTACAAAGTTTTGGTATTCTTTCCAAAATTGGAAAAGGAAAGACTCAGATGACAGGGGAATAAATATTTTGCAAATCAAATAGATTTCAATATTGACACAAAATTAGAGGAATACCTAAACATGTTATTAACATAACAGACTATTTTTAAGTTTCTAGATGAATGTCTATTGCATTTTATGTCCAAAGTCAATTCAGTGATAATACTCTTATGAATTTTATTCCATTGTTATCTAAACATTTATGAAATTAAGATTTTCAGTATATATTTCTATTAAAAAATAAATAGATTCGATCCAAGATGGCCGATTAGGAACAGCTCAGGATTGCAGCTCCCAGTGAAAGCGCAGAGGGTGAGTGGACGCCGCATTTCCAGACGGATTTTTATTGCCCACAGACTAGGAGATTCCCAGGCGGAGGAGCCC
>CAUYLG010028587.1:0-46812 GCA_963573385.1 Cacajao melanocephalus
TACACTTCATGTAAGAATTCAGTCTACATGGTGCTTTTTTGTTGTAAAACCAGTTAATATTCATATGAAAATAATTATCTTACTGTATTTGTTCTATTGCCATGCAGAAGAAAGAAGCCAGATTTAATGTCTGTGCCTGTGATGAAGGCACTGAATGTGGTCACTGCCCCACGGACTGCAGCCAGAATTTGTGTTGTAAGTATGGGGGATTAGGGAGAGATAGCATTAGGAAAAATATCTAATGTAAATAATGGAGTGGTGGATGCAGCAAACCACCATGGCACACGTATACCTGTGTAACAAACATGCATGTTCTGCACATGAACCCCAGAACTTAAAGTATAACAAATATATTTAAAGCAAAAAGAAAAATAATAAAAATAAAAATAAAAATAAAAATAAAAAATTAATTCTGTTAACATGTAATGGGTTTATCATTCTAAAGGAGTAAAGTTTTTTAATTTCTCAGTTTTAATTTCTGATAAGGTAAATGTTGATAGCTATAACTCACATAAACAAAAGCTCTTCAAAGCCCTCAATAATTTTTAAGACTGTAAAGCTGACCAAAGACCAAGTACCACTAGTCTACCCTTCGGCCACCAGGGAACAGAACTAAACAGGTAACAAAGACAAGCTCAGCCACAGTGAACCCTAATAATCTTGTCAAGTGACCTGAAAAATGTAATCCGAATCATCTTTTCAATGCCCTCTTCCCAGGGAGGAGAGCTCCCAGCACTAACGCAGCTCAGATGAAGTTTGGAGGAGGTAAAGAGGTATAATGAGGACACTGCAGTGGGCAGCCACCCATCAAACCCTGGAAGAACCCCATCACATGCCCCATGAGAGCACCAGCACTTTTGACACCTACCACACAGAGGGCATCAGAGTTTGTTTGGGGTTAGCTCAAAAAGCAAGGACAGCTAATGAAGTGCAATATTTGTCTCTTTTCCTCTCTCTTATCAAGGCTCAAACCAAATGAGAAGCTAGAGGCTTAGTAGAAGAGGGAGAATTCCAGAGAAAGACCACATACTTCCACAGTGACGGGGCTCAAGACTGAAAGAGAAGACCAAGGCCTACGCCTCCTACATCAAGTCCCTCCAGCTACAGATCTGGCTGGTAATGAAGGAGACTGAAACTTTAAAATTGGACCCTTAAATTCAATAGATCCTCGCTAACCAAAGGATCTGGAAAGCTACCGAATCCATCCATGGTATCATAAGGGAATCTGCTTTAAGTGGATGGGAAGTTAAGGAACAGTCCCCAAGACTACCCTCATTTCTGGCACCAGTTGTTAAGTTCAAGGGTTCCCAAGACCACCTTCAGATTTGGTAACTTGCTAGGAGTCACAGAACCCACTGAAGTCTGTCCTACACATGATGATGGTTTATTACAGAGACAGGATATACATTAAAATTAACCAAGAGAAGAGAGGCATGGGACAGAGTCCAGGAAAGTTTCCCTCATGCAGCTTCCCATTGACCTCTCCCAGTAGAGTCGCAGACAGCATTAAGTTCCCCAGAACAAGATGGAATGATACACGCTGAGTACTGCCAACCGTGGACGCCCTCCCCAGCCTTGGTGTCCAGAGTCTTTATTGAGGCTCTAATGCATACATGGTAACTGCTCACATAACCAATAACACATGACCAAAGCCCCCACCTTAATCACACTGTTAGCTGATCTACTGTGGCCCAAGGCCTCCAGGTAAACAGAAACATTTTTATCAGCAGGACATTTCAGGGACTCAGAGAATTCCTCCCAGAAATCAGTACAGAGGCCAGATCTCTCTTTAGGCGAGTTTTATTACTTTTATTATTATTTTTATTATTGAGACTGGATCTCGCTCTGTCACGCGGGCTGAAGTGGCAGTGATAGCTCATAACTCACTGTAACCTCAAATTCCTGAGCTTAAGCAATCCTCAGCCTTGGCCTCCAGAAAGTTCAATTCGTTGCTACACAGTAGAGAAGGGAGATTCGACTTAATGAAGCTAGTGGTAATGACTGGCAAAAAGTAAAGCAACTTCATGTTTGTGCTTCACCCACTGACCACGACATGCAATCTTTACCCTCCTTCTTCCTTGTGACCTAACTTCCCTCCCTTGAGCCTTGATCGGCACTGGCCTGAGTGCCTGTGCATTAGTACTGCCTGTGCATTGGTATAACCTACACATACACCTCCCGTCTGAGAACGGAAAGCACCGCCTAGTCTAGGCAGAATCAGGCAGGAATTTACGCAAAACCCCATGGGATAAAATTCCAACATGACACCCACTCATTTTTATTAACAAACTCTTTTTAAATGGCAAATATATCAGAAAAGTTACGAGTTTGGTATATGTCATTCAAGCTGCTGTCATTAGTTTTATCTTACTGGTTTTCATCCTGAAAGCTGGATTAAACCACTTGTTTGGGCTGGGTGCGGTGGCTCACGCCTGTAATCCCAGCACTTTGAGAGGCCGAGGCGGGCAGATCATGAGGTCAAGAGATCGAAACCGTCCTGGCCAACATGGTGAAACCCCGTCTCTGCTAAAACATACAAAAGTTAGCTGGGCATGATGGCGCGCGCCTGTAGTCCCAGCTACTCGGGAGGCTGAGGCAGGAGAATTGCTTGAACCCAGGAGGCGGAGATTGCAGTGAGCCCAGATCACGCCATTGCACTCCAGCCTGGAGCCTGACGACAGAGCAAGACTCTGTCTCAAAAAAACAAAACAAAACAAAACACTTGTTTGTAGGAAATAGAAACTAAAATATCATGAGTCACGGAAGTTTTCCCCAAGCAGGTGAGTCTTGGGAGCCACTTCTGTTGCTGACTTTTCTTACTAATAGTGTCCAAAGCTCCTGGAATTTCTCAAGAGCTACCCAGAAAAAATCTTCTCGAGTGATAATCATTTAGTAGTGTTTGCCTGGAGCAACAAATTGAGGAGGATTCTGAAGGCTTACCTGCGCTCTGCTTGAAAACGTGTGGTAATGCATTAGTAAGTTCAGTCATGGCCGCAGGAGAGGATGAGTAGCATTAGCACCTTCTAGTTCTTATCCTGATATTTAACCTCGGGCCCCGACACTAATATTTAACCTCACCATTTAACCTCACCTGACACTAATATTTAATCTCATTATTTATCCTCACCTGACACTAATATTTAACCTCACCTGACACTAATATTTAACCTCGGGCCTGACACCTCTCTTGGGGAAGCTGGGCCACTTGCAAACCCTTAAGTTAAAATCTGTGGTTCTTCATCCTTGCCCACTCACTGGCCAATCCAACCTTCCCATCTGTTTCTCTCCTGGTGATGTTTTACTCCTAATGATCCAAAGACTATACATCAGCCTGTGAACGCCACTGGCTCTGAGGTCAAAGGTAACAATTGCTCCTTCATAGCTGTGTTTTGGGCCAGTTTCTCAGCATGTTCTGAATATGCTGACCCAGAAAAAAGAGGGCAGAAGTGGGACTTAATTTCTCCAGAGCAGTGCTGTGCAAGCATCTTCACCCATAGTAACCCAGGAGCATCCATTTTCACCTTCAAAGTTCTCATCATATTGCCACCAGCAGCATCATAGCTAACGTTTGTGTGTTTACCATGTGCTAAACAGTGAGCTAAGGACCTTTAACGTTCATGCCAACTCTGTAAGTTACACATGATCATCAGCCCCACTTTATAGACAAAGAAACTGAGAGATAAAAAGATTTAAAAATTTGCCAAAAGTCAAGCGAAGTTTTATGTGATTCACCTGAGTCCAGAGATTCTGCTTTAAATATTACATTATATTGCTCATGTCTTGCAAAAAAATAGCCATGCACAGTTGTGTTCTGTGTTTAAAATCATATCGATTACATATTCTATTCTACAATAAATCTGGGTGTGTTTTAATATAAAAATCATATTACCTCTCATACACTTGAGTCAAGTTAATACTCCCACGAGAGATGACATGTTTATCCTGAGGTTTGATGTTCCCCTTGGGGTACAGGTACACTGTGAGAGAAACAGCACCAGGCACTGAATTTTGTTCTAATGATGAATGTATTTTGTTCTAATGATAAAATGGATTTTGTTCTACCTAATGATAAAATGTGTAAAGTCAGAAAGCTCATGTTATCTATCCTCCGTGCATCCTTGCTACATGTGAGACTATGAACAATAGGCCGGGAGTTCAAAGAGAGAGAATGGCCGGAATATTCCAGGCAAAAAGAAAAAGAGGAATATTTTAGTTTGAATAATAAATATGCAAGTTGAGAACATTTGAAAATTACCCCACTTCTTACTTTTATAGAGAAAACAGAGGACATAATAATTATTCATTATATGGAGCCCATTAAATACGGTCCTATATAAATGATCATGAAAGTAATTACTTTTTGAAAAGCTATAGGCTCCACTTTTTCCATAGCCCAAGACCCCAGGGCCTTTGTCCTGTCACCTTTCCTAACATCAGTGACACATGTTTTACATCTAAGTACTTAGAGGTAAAAGTTTTACTTTGTCTCAAAGCCTCATAGGCAAAAACATAGGCTTAATAGCAACAGTGCATTGTGTTACAGGTTACATATGATAATAAGCATGAAATATCACATAGCATATGTCAGCAATATATTCTATACCGAAGCCAAATTCCATAAAGGTCAATTCTCTGGGGATAGGACTGAACTGTACCTGCCACATGAGGTAACACTGAGTACCTCCAGTTATGTGTCGTCTCCTGAGGAATGTGATATTAATCTTCACTATTTGATGAGTACCCTTTTGAAATGTATATAATCGTTTAAGTTTTAGGTTCAGGGGTACATGGGCAGGTTTCGTCCATAGGTGGTTGTACAGATTATTTCATCACCCAGGTATTAAACTTAGTACCCATTAGTTATTTTTTCTTATCCTCTCACTCCACCCACCCTCCACTCTCTGAAATGGCCCATGGTGTTTTGTTCTCCTTTGTGTGTCCATGTGTTAATTATTTAGCTCCCATTTATAAGTGAGAACATGTGGTATAAACCCACATTTTCTTTATCTAGTTGTCATGGATGGGCATTTAGGTTGATTCCATGTCTTTGCTATGATAAATGGTACTGCAATGAACATACAAGTGTATGTGTTTTTATAATAGAACTATTTATATTCCTTTGGGTATATACCCAGTAATGAGATGGCTGGGTCGAATGGTATTTCTGTCTTTAGGTCTTTGAGGAATTTCCACACTGTCTTCCACAATGGTTGAACTAATTTATACTCTCACCAACAGTATATAAGCATTCCTTTTTCTCAACAACGCCACCAGCATCTGTTATCTTTTGACTTTTTAATAATAGCCATCTGAATGGTATGGGATGGTATCTCATTTAGGTTTCAATTGGCATTTCTTTAATGATCAGTGACACTGAGCTTTTTTTTTTCATATGATTATTGGCCACATATATGTCTTCTTTTGAAAAGTGTCTGTTCATGTCCTTTGCCTACTTTTTTATGGTGTTGTTTTTTTCTTGTAAATTTGTTTAAATTCCTTATAGATGCTGGATATTAGACCTTTGTCAGATGCTGTATTAGTTTGTTCTCACACTGCTAAAAGAACTACCTGAGACTGGGTAATTTATAAGAAAAGAGGTTTAATTGACTCACAGTTCTGCAGGCTGTACAGGAAGCATGGCTTGGGAGGTCTCAGGAAACTTACAATCATGGCAGAAGGCAAAGAGGAAGGCAGCATGTCTCACAGGGTCAAAGCAGGAGAAAGAGAGTGAAGCAGGAGGTAATACATCAAACAACCAGATCTCATGAGAACTCTATCATGAGATGGCACCAAGGAGACAGTGCTAAACCATCAGAAACCCTTCCATGATCCAATCACCTTCCACCAGACCCCACCTTCAACACTGAGAATTGCAATTCAATGTGAGATTTGGGTGGGGACACAGAGCCAAAGCATATCAGATGCATATTTTGAAACAATTTTCTCCCATTCTGTAGGTTGTCTGTTTTTTGATAGTTGCGTTAGCTGTGCAGAAGCTCTTTAGTTTAATTAGATCCCATTTGTAAATGTTTGCTTTTGTTGCCATTGCTTTTGATGTCTTCATCACAAAATCTTTGCCCATGCCTATGTCCTGAATGGTATTGCCTATAAAATTCTTCTAGGAATTTTATAGTTTAGAGGTTTACATTTAAGTCTTTAATCCATCTTGGGTTAATTTTTGTAGATGGTATAAGAAAGGGATCCAGTTTCAATCTTCTGCATATGGCCAACTTGTTATCCCAGCACCATTTATTGAATAAAGAATCTTTTTCCCATTGCTTGTTTTTGTCAGGTTTGTCAAAGATCAGATAGTTGTAGGTGTGCAGACTTATTTTTGGGTTCTTTATTCTATTCCATGAAATGTATATAATTAATCCCCAATATGTCATGCATGAGAAATTTGGCAATATAAATTTAAAACCTAAAAGCTGACCTTTACTTAGCATTAGCAGATGACAGTCTATAGGCAAAATAATCAAATAAGCCAATTAAAAATCCAGAATAGAAACTTTATTTTCTTTTTCTATATTCAAGAGAGCAGGAATGTTGTTCCATGAACCGAGGATGCATTTTAGCTTCATACCAACTGCATATGATTTTATATACTCTGCTCTTATACCCAGGTAGTGAGCCAATATCAGACTTACATAAACCCAAGGCTGAAGGGAAGAGGTCAAGCTTGTTCACATAAGAGGGAAGTAAAATGACAGCTGGAATCTCTGCTCCCAGTGCTTGAGCAACTGCAGGAGCCAGCTTGGAACACCATCACAAAGAGAGCTGGCCACTGGCTTTTCCCAGCCACTGGTGCCATTGGTAAGTGGCTGAGGAGGAAGAGGAGCAATAAACTCAACACTGACTAGGTGGGTCCCAAGGAAAAGTGGGAAGAAGACACAGTAAGTCTTTGAGTCACAGCTCCCTTCCTTTCAGCCCCTTTATTATACCACTTTCCACTGTCGGTGACCAAGTATCACTTCATCAGTAGATGATTAAGTACCTGATACCCACCTATAATGTGGTGTATTAGTTTGTGAGAGCCAGCACAAAAATGCACAAGAACCTACAGGGTTTAAACAATATATATTTTTTGTCTCACAGCCCTGAAGCCTGGAAGTTCAAGATCAAGGTATCAACAGGGCCTCCCGAGGTTTTCTCTGAGAGAGAATATGTTCCATCCCCTCTCATAGCTTCTGGGAGTTTGCTGACAATTTTTGGCATTCTGGGAGTTTGCTGACAATTTTTGGCATTCCTTGACTTGTAGGTGCATCACCCAGATCTGTCTTTATTGTCACAACATTCTCCCTGTGTGTATGTTCCCCCTCCTTAATAAAGATACCCACTACACTAGATTAGGGCTCACCTTAATACCTCATCTGAACTTGATCTTCTGCAAAGACTCTATTTCCAAATCAGGTGGCCCCAGCTTCCCCATCACCATTTGAATCAGTTTATATTCCCTCTGTGAGGGTCTTAAAGCAGCAATATACCAATAGCAATGAGCACACTGAGAACTACATCTTTGTCTCTATATAGATGTATTTATATAGTATGGTATACCAGGTATTCATCTCTATACCATTCTCCACTAAAAGGAGTCAGAAATCTTGAGAGATATGACTGATTTCAGGGCTATGGAAGGTAAATAATAAAATGAGCCTGGAATGTCTTTTGGGGCCACAATGTAAGAAAGTACTCAAAGAATGATGGGGGCATTCAAAAGTACACAAAAGCCAGGCTTTAAGGAGCTTCCACTGGTCAAATTAGGGATGATTTGAACAGTAAAATAATGACAATAAAAATTATAATCTATTGAACAGATTAAGAAATCAACAGTTTGTGCTGATATGAATGAATAAGTGGATTAAAATTTTGATGAAGAAAAGGATATTTACATAGTCTCAAAGTAACCTCCCTCTCAAATACTTAACTACAAAAGGAAAAAGATTAACTTTGCAATGGAGAAACCTGGGACATACCGCCCTAAGAAAGTGATTAAAGTGAATATCATCAGTAAGAGGACAAATGAAAAGTGTTTTCCATCTAACAGAATGCATTGAAAAGAACACGGCAACCTTTCTGTGACATTCCCACCAAACACACACAACCTGAATCTAATCATGAGAAAACATCAGATAAAATCAAATAGAGAATATTCTACAAAATAAATGATCTGTAACCTTTAAAAGTGACAAGGTGATGAAAGTCAAAGGAGGACTAAGGAACTCTTGAAACTGAACAAGTCTAGAGAGACATGATATCTAAATGCAATGTATGATTCCAAACTGGATTCTTGGGTCCTTTTGTTAAAACTGATTATTGAATAATTGAATGGAGTCTGAAGAGTAGATGAACATTAAATTAACAATGTTAATTTCCTGATTCTAATGGCTATATCATCCTTATAAAGGATAGTACACCTGTTCATAGAAAATACACACTGAAATACCAAGGATGATGTGCAGCAGGCCAGCAACACACTCTCTGTATTATACCTGCATCTTTTCTATAAAGGTTGTGATTGTTTTAAGTGTTTTAAAATTCCTCTGTTGAAAACTTTAAATGGTTTCTGGTTTCCTGTTACATCTGACTGATATCCTTATCTCCTAGGTGGTAAGCTCTTATGGGCAGAGAGCTCCTTTATAGCTTCCACAACACAAGCCCACTGACATGCACATAGTTAATATTAAATCTATATTTGTTGATTTGATCAATGTTAAGGACTCATTAGTCCATGTGAGTGAATTAGTAAACTTTGATTACCCAAGCTAATTAGTCTAACTGACTAAATTGGTCCTAAGGCCCCACGGTCATCAGTCCAACCCTATGGGCTATGGTCATACACTGACTGCTGGGCTTCATTTTAACCCCAGATTAAGCTTGCATTTACCTTGGGTACTAGGGCCTTTGTTTTGATCATCAAGTCATCTTTTAGCTTTCTCAGCTATCCTACGAGATAGGCGAGTGTTTCACTTCTGTGATAGATATAAGGACACAGGCACTCAAAGATTCAGCCAAAATCGCCCAGTTAATAAGCGGTAGAGCAGTGATTTGAACTCAATTCTCTGACCCCAAATCTTCCACACACATCTCTGAGACTGCGGGAAACTGGGAAGAGGGTGCACTGTAAGATGACTCACCTAACCAGTTGTTTCAAAAAATATATGAGTGGCTAAGGGTATCAACAGCATCATCTCCATCTATGAAGGGCCAAATATTTAAATAATAATGGCTACCTTTTAAAGTGAGCTTCCTCCCTCTTTAACACAAAATTTGACTAGCATCTTAGCACACAGACTTAACCGCCCCCCAACGATAGTACAGATAATAACACATTTATATCTAACTGCACTATAAAATCTGGGCAACAGAAATTTGGGGCACGCAAATCTGGTCAACTATTTCCAGATGCATAACAGGCATTTTGCTAATGAATATTCTACAAATTAATAGTGAATAAATCAAGAAATGCAAACAGCAAGCTTGATGGTAAAAGGCGTTAGCTATGTATTTACATTTTTAAAAAGCATGCATAGGTACAAATATTTAGACTAAATCAGATTCTGTTTTACATTTTGTGCTTTCCAAAAATTTCAGTGTCTTATTTGCTTTTGATTATTGTATTCCCAACACTAATTAATGTAGGTAATTTATCAACTGAATATTTAATTAATAAACCAATAAATCAATCAAAAAGAGTAATAAACTAAAATGTGGAGTCAAACTGTATATAAGAGTAAATTTTTATTTCACACACCTTTCTTTACGTTTACATTTGGAAATCAATACTGATTCAGATTAATGGACATTCCAACAAGAAATCTCAAAGCAGAATTGTTGAAGTTGTTACATTTATATTTAGTATGATAGTTAATAACTTAACTCTAAAGAAGCTGTCCAAGAATGTAGGCTATAGGCCTCCAAATGCAGACTTCAGAAAAAGAAAAATAGAGTCTTGCTTAGCGAGAGTAAGTAACCGAAGCACTGATCTCATCCTTTTACCTGTTCTTTAAGTGAAATTAAGGGGATTCCCAGGGATATGCGAACCTGACTCCAGACTTCTCTGATATATCGTATAAGCTGGCCCAGCTGAGAAATCCTATGGCATCAAATCTGGAGACTTGAAGGTAGAAGAAGGAAAGAGAATGTGGAAGGGGAGTACCTTTTACCCTCAGGTTAGGGGTAGGGACCAAAAGGGCAGATTCCAAAAATCAGATTGCCAGTTACATTGGAAGCCAAAGTTCAAACAGCCCTAGATGAAGAGCAGAAACCGTGGGTGGAATTAATACAGAGTCAAGGCACCAGGAAAAAAAACACTAGTTACTAGGGAAAGGCCTAGTGGGAGTTAGGGCATTGATGCCAACCTACAAGCTGTCCACTGGAGAGATTTTCCAAGAGGAAGACTGAAGCCTGGGGGAGACAGAAAAACGATACTCCCATAAATAATTTGGAACATATATACAATATATATGTCAAAAACAAAGATAACGAATACCAGAGGCTGGAAGGGGGAGTGGCTGGGGAAAAGGGAGACATTGATAATGGGTTTGAAGTTTCAGGTGGATAGGAAGAGTAAGTGCTCTGGTATTCTATTGCACAGCAAGGTCACTGGAGTTAATAATAATGTATCATATATTTCACGATAGCTAAAAGAGAGGATTTTAAATGTTTTCACCACAAAGAAATGATACATATTTGAGGTAATGAATATGCTAATTAGCCTGAGTTGATCATTCCACAATGTATACATGTCTCAAAACATCATATTGTACCCCAATAATATATACATTATTTGTCAATTAAAAATAAAATAAAACTATAAAAAATCAAGAGTAATTAACAACAAAAAAAAACCTAGTAGAACTTCTGGAAAGGATCTTAGATACTACCAAGTTCAACTACACCCTGAGCTCCCAGTCCCCATTAACAGATGAGGCCACCTAGGGCTCAAAATGTTAAAGGACTTGCCCAAGGACACATTACTACCAAGCAGCAGAACCAGGACTAGTAAAATGATTGTTAAAGTCCCCCCAGTCCGAGACTCTTTCTGCTTTCCTATATTTTCCATAATTTAAATTGAAATGCTGATACGGTGTCAAGCAGGGGTCAGCAAACTTTTCCTGTAAAGGACAAGACAGTAAATAGTTTAGGCTTTTCAGACCATACGGTTGCACGGTCTCAACCACTTAATTCCATCATTGTAGCATGAGAGCAGCCATAGGCAAAACATGAGCAAATGCGTATGGCTGTGTTGAAATAAAACTTTATTTGTAAAAACAGGTAGCACACTGGATGTGGTCTGTGGGCAGCAGTGTGATGACGCCTGGTCTACAGAAAAAGAACTGTACTTTCTTAGATTTCTGATTCACTGCGTTCACGTATTACTCAGGCTATGGCGTGAGTAAGTGTGAAAGAACGAGGTGCGTTTTGACCCATCCCCGAAGCTCCTAGAAAAGTTAGAAAACCCTTCCCAACCAATGACATAAATCATTAAAATCACATAGACACACACCCCAGAGAGAGAAGGGGTGAAAGGATAGGGAGACAGGCTGATGGGTGAACATTCTGGTAGCTAATCAGCTGCCACTTTTTCTTCTTAGCTATTTAATTAATGAGATCAAATCAAGTGGCCAAGCTTCCTTGTTTCTTGGTATCTAGAGTACTCATTAACTACCTATAAATCTCTGCTGCTCTCTGGTGGTAACAGGACACCGTTAGAAGCCATTCCAGACAAGTTGAATACGGTAGAATTTAGCAACTGAGTTCACAAATTGCTTTGGGACACTAAAGAACTAAATGAGTGAGATACAGTATTTTCAAACTTACTGTACAACATCATAATCAAATCCCTGAAATATTTCTATGAGTGATTTTCCTTCATCATAAATCCTCATTTCTTTTTCTATCAGGCCCAAGAATCAGTTTTTCTGACACCTGAAGGTTCCATTATTTTTCTTTCTCTAAAGCGGGAACATCATAATTAATAAATATGGCTCAGAAAAAGCTTTAATTCTGCCAGAACTTTTGGATAAGGCACAAAAAAGGTGTAGCAGAGAGTCAAAGGAGATTAAGCGTCTATCTGGCAGCTAGCTGACAGCAAAGGGGCTTTTAATGCAAATGGCAATTTCAACTCGTGCATAGAGCTGAACGTCAGCAGGTTTTACTTCTCATCAGTGCTGGTTTTTTTCTAGTGCCTTAATCACAACAGAGAAGCTGAGAACACCATCTTCAGTTTTCTTGTCACTGGAAACTCCGCTTCAGGTATGGGTTGACATTTTATCCCAGGAGACTGGTCAGACCATTCTTTTCGTATCAGTCGGTGTATGGCTCTTGGTGACTCAAGCCAAACATGGGTGGGGAGATTCCAAAAACCAGAGGTAAAGAAAAGTAGGAACAAATGAGCTGGAATCTTCTATGGGCCCAGGGGCCATGCCTCTCTTACCCACTGTGCTTAATACATTCCAGCTCCTGGAACACAGACTAATACATTGTAGGGACTAATATGTTTTTACTAAGTGAGTGAGGAAATAATTGAATGAATCATTAGTGTTTATGAGAGTTGTTTATAGGTTATATAGCACCTTATAAGTAATCATTGCATTCATATTAGAAGTAGCAAAGAGGTAAATTACAAATCAAAAGACAATAGCAGAAAACGGCACGTCTAATACAGAAAGTTCTTTCCAAACCCACAATTTCTTGTCTCCTTTCTCAGTATCACAGCATCACAAAACTTAGGGATTGGAAGGGATTTTAACACTTCCATTGTGCAAACTTCCACTAACACTCTTTATTCAGAGTTCCCACAATATTCCCACCAAATGGTAGTCACCCAGTCTCTGCTCAAACACTTCCAGAGACCGGAACTCAATGTCTGCAAAGACACTTTGTATTTTTGATGGAAAAGGGAAGTTGGAGCAGTAGCTAAGTGTAAAAAAAGGAGATTCCAGAGTCCTGCTGTTCGATACGTCGTCACGATCCACCTGTGACTATTGAGCATTTGACATGTGACCAGTCCAAACTGAGGTGTGCTGTGATTTTGAAAACTTAATGCAAAAAAAAGGATGTAGAATGTAGGATATCATTAGTTTCTTATAATGATTACATTGTGAAATCATAGCATCTTGTATCCACTAAGATAAATAAAATATATTATTAAATTCATTGCACTTATTTCTGTTTACCTTTTCAATGTGGTTACCAGAACATTTAAAAGTACGTATATGGCTCACATATTTCTACTGGATGGCGTGGGTCGAGAGAATACATTTTGTCTTTCATTTCAGCAAAACAAACAAAATGTCTTTAGGAGACACTAATATGGAAACTCTGGTCTACTTTGAGTATGGAAATCAAAATCCTTACTTAGTAATTTGAATCCTGTTCCCTCTTTTACGGTGCTTATGTCTGTGTTTGGTCCCTTGGCTGTGAAATGGATAAAATATTTTCTTCTTCTCCCTGTCTCTACAGAGAGTCATAGACTCATCATGAGCCTCTCATAATGATCATCTCCTGTTGTCCTGGAAACAGTGTACAAGGAGAGCTGCCTCAGCTCAGTGAAAGGAGGGATTTTCTAACAGCCCTCCAGAGTGAGAATGATCAGCTTGACTGAACCCTACCCCAGAAGGTGAACTCTACATTTTATATACCTGACGTATCATCACAGCTAAAAATAAAAAGGAAGAAAATGTTCTCAGAAACTCCCTGATAACAAAAACAATAAATCTTAACCAGTCATTATAAAAGTGTACTATTATTTTACCGAATTGCTATTGCCTACATATATAAATCACAAGGAATAATTATTGAGTGGAAAGTATCTATGATATTTAAGATAAGTATAATCCTTAAGTAATACAGTGATAATCCTGTTCTTAAAAAATCATTTGAGTATCATTTGACATTGTACCTGCACTTTAAAAGTTTGAGCGTTTTTAACCGGTTTGTTAAACAGTCTTGAGACAGTAGGTAAAACATAAAATTTCATTTCACTTATTTTACTTCACGTCATGAATGCGTGCAGCCCCATGAGCATCTCCCACTAGATCCCCTCCTTACACATATCCTGCACCATACACACTCACACACACACACACACACACACACACACAGGCTAATGGCTCAACTCTAAGGATGTCCCCGCTCCTCCAGTATTCAGACCAAAGAGATTTGGGTTGGGATGAGAAGAGTCGGTATTGATTTGGGCAGTCAGATCCGTCCCCTCTTCCCAAGCCCTAGAGGGTTACCTTCTCCAGATTTGTGTTTTCACAAGCCCTAGAAGATATCTGCTCCAAAGCACAACAGAATTTGGCAACGGATGTGTCCAAACTGTCAACTGTGAAAAATGGTTGTATGCACCACTTGAATTGCCATGTGACCCTAACACAGCAAATAACATAGGAAATGTAAAAATGCGTTTTCTGACATTTACAGCTATTAAACTTAAGTTTAGTAACAAAGCGATTATGGGTGATTGCAACTGTCTTTAGAGGTTTTTAAGACCAGAAAAAAATGTCTTACCTCTTTGAACAAAATATTCCTTTTGACAGCAATAAAATTAAAGAAATTCTTTAAGCTCCTTCCAACTAAAATTTAGGTTGCTAAGTTATTTCGTGCAGACTTTCAAAGGGTGAGAATTTTCTTATCTTTAAGAATCTTTTCTTAAGGGTATTTCTTTCTGTATTAGGTGGAGAGTTTGACTGAACTGCTGAGATAAGCACTGTTCTACCAGTTTTAGGTCTAGGCACTCTAGGATACCTAGTTAGATTTCCTAAAGAAAGAGCAAACAATTCATTCTTTTATATTAGTGGGGAAATACAGCAAAGAGGTGTCTCTGCCAGTCACATGACTAAGTTCACTGATCACCAGTAATCACAGCAGAAGTAGAGACTTCTCATTCTCTTCTATCAGAATTCGGCCCAACATAATTGAATAATTTTTAAAAGCTTGAAATAATGTAGCCCATTGGTTCTCAAACTTATTAAGCATTAGAATTACGTGGAAGACATATTAAAACATATAGTTTGACCCCATCCTCTAGCTTCCGATGCAGCAGGTCTGGGGGACATCTGAAATGTGCCCTTCAGGCATAGACCCAGACAAAGCTGATGCTGCTGGTCCTGGGACCCCCCTTGGAGAGCCATGAATCTAGATACAGATAATTCCAATGAAGAATGGCAGAGAGAAATGTGAGCAAGAGTTCTTTGAGAATTCCAATTGAGAACTCCTTTCCAAAATCAGATTCAAACAACTTATTGAGGTCATTCTGCAAACTATTAAACCTAAGCATAAAAATACAAAGCGAGACTCTGTCTCAAAAAACAAAAATATGGCCCAGAAAGATGGCTTTTCTATGCCTGATTAAATGAAGAACTTGCTAATGTGGAGCGTGACATTTGATTTAAAATAGAGCCATTATGCGAGGTGATCATTTCCAGCAGGGAAGGCCCTAGAAAAGCATACCGTATTCCTCAAGTTTTCATCAGTGCAAAAAAATTCTCAATCCTTTCGTAGTTCATAAGCATAATGATTGGGTTTTTATATGCATGTGTGAAATGCGCTTCCTTCAAACCTTGTTACAATGTCAGCACATTACCCACCTGAAATGAAAATAATAACGTAAATAGCCTTTCATCATTCAGTGGCTCTTTTTGTCCCCATAATATATATCTTAATGCTTAAGTACACTTAGCTTCAAGTATCTTTATTTTTTCTTTTTTATAGCTTAGATAATCAGTTCCCATGCTTCAAGTCACTTTAAAAGAATAATTCCGCAATACTCAAATGTATTCGGATTTATATTTAAAATCTGGCTCACCTTGAAAATCTAACGATCTTCTAAATTATGTTAGTTTTTGCAGTGGTAGTTAGGACTAGGACTTGTAACTTTTAAAAGACTGGATATTCAAGTTTTTAAATCTTAGCTACCACTAAAACATTTACACCGGTCCCCAGAGAATATTAATGTGACTCATGTCATCAAATGAAGCTCTAATTAAGGCTTGAGCAATCTTTCTAAAACGGTTTTTGGAACATGGCTTTCAGAATACTTAGCCAAGTTCTCCCTGCCAGAAAAACATACTCCCTCATCTTTCAGCTTTTCTATTCTCACAGAGCCCCAAAGAGGCTAGATCAAATAGAGCACAGTGATGCCTGAGCCACGTCCCTGAAGAGAACATATTTTATTCTCCCTAAAGTGAAACAACCTAACATCAGGGGCTTACTTGATGTCTCCTGTAGGTGAGAAAAACTTAAGAGGGTCAAGGGTAGAAAGAATGCCCCTGGCAACTCTGCTTAGCCTCTTGCCTCTTTGAGGTGCACCCGCCCAACTTCTAGCCATGTGAAGATGAAATATTTCTGACTCTATCTCTTTTAAGATATGACTTAATAATAAGGTGAATTGAGCATGTTCCCAAAAATCTTGCAAATAAGGTATAAATTTCATTAAGGAAAAAAAAATGGGGTGGGGGGGTGGAATAGACCTATGAGCTTTCTCGACAGCAAATTGAAAGTCAAGAACGTGATGTGGTTGTTCCTAAAAGTGAATACTTTCCAGGTAAAGAGACGCCACACCCATTTCACTCAGTAGCAGACAGACCACTGCCGGAATGCTGAATTGATTCTGTAGAGATCTTAGGAGACTCATCAACAAGCAGGAGAGGCTTCAGAGATGGCTAGGATGGTAAAGGGTCTGAAAAATATGTCTTTTGGGGAACATTAGAAATAACTTAGAGTGAATGACTAAAGAAGAGCTGGATGTCACAGGTGAGGACCACATAGACACACAAATGTTCTCTTGAAATATTTCAAGAGCTGTCAAGAAAGAGAGAACTTCAACTTTTTCTTTCTCAGCAAATGGCAGAACAGAAACACATGAGAGTATCAGGAAGGCTAAGAACACAGCTTTGAAGTCAGACTGTGGGTTTAAGACTTCGTTCCAGCCATCGTCGGATATATAAACTTGCCAAACTATTTAACTTCTGTGAGCCACAGTTGTTCATTAGAAAAAAAAAGAATATTAGAAGTACCTATCATGAGGTAAGGACTAAATGAGATGACAGATATGATAGACTCAGAACAATGCCTGACAAGTGTTCCGATAACCATTTGCATCACTTAATTTAATAGAGATGCCTAAAAATGCATTGAGCCACTTCTAGAAGGAAATCTAGCAAAGACTAAATGCTATAGTGAGCATCCTGCATTGGGAGAAGAACTAGGTAACCTGTAAAGACCCTCTCAACTCAGAACTTCTTCACTATTGTTAATTAGTGCTTAACTCTCTCTTCCCTGTGTTCATAGCACTTTGTTCAACCATCATTGCAGGATTTATCACACTTTCTCATTAGTAGTTATGAATATGTCTGTCTCCCACCTACTTGGTGAGCTCTTCAAGGTCAGACTATGCTTTATCCATCTTTGTTCCCCATGCATCTTGCCTAGTGCCTGGCATACAGCAGGCATTCAATAAACACTTGTTGAAGAAAGAAGATGCTCAGGGCTCAGGGCCGATATGGGCTCCTGGCTGTTTCTCTATCTGTGTGGCAATTCCTCCAGGAAAGGGCCCAGCTAATATTCAATCCAGGAAGCGTTCAAATTCTTGTGATTATGCTAGAAATATGACTTGGTGAGCATTACTTTTCTAGGTGAATAAAACATTCTAATTGCACAGCATCGAGTACATTGTGAATTTATGAAGTTTGGATCAATTCCTGATCTTCAACATGGGAAGTCACCTCCTGGCCACGGGCTGTGGCTCTTTGGGGTGATGCACATACACTCTGACATCCTGTTCTCCAGCTGATGAGGTGGTTCAGTCCACACTCACGGAAATCCTTATGGATATCTTCCTTTCTCTGTACTAGGAGTTCTTAAAAGTAGTAAGAGACTTAATATTGCAGTCCAACTATAGTATTCAAAATTTTAAAAATCCCTGGTCATCTATCAGAAAGCTCTGTTTGCATGATTACTAACTCTGATTCTTGTAGTGCCTACCTTCTTCTCTGGATAAAACTGACGCATCTTTCAGCTCCTCAGACTTACTGATCTTTAATGTTTGCTCAAGTACTTACTAAAATATTATTGTTCCTTCAACCACTCAATAAATACTTGATGAGTAACTAAGAAGTATCCTAATGGCACGACAGCTTCCAAACTTGCTGAAATTATAGCCATGGAGGAAATTATGTACTTAGAGAAAGTGGTTTAACTGTCATTCGATGGAGGAAAAATGTTCTAATATTTTATACACTGAATTAAACCTGTTCTTTAAGAACCAAAACTCCCCAAACTCCCTAAAAACTCAGAATGGGAAATGAATAAAAGTAGCAGATGAACTGCCTGCCCTGGTAACCCACAGCATATTGCCATGTGATTCTAAACAAACTGACAGTGGGCCTGCTCCAACACCACGTGCTCCGCTGTGCTGGAATGTAGTGAAGGGAAAGTCTGCAAGGAAAGCCAATCCTGGCAAAACCTCTTTTGTTCTCTCACATATTCCAAAGATGTGAGGCTCAGGGAGCACTCAAGTCCCCAGCCCTGGGCATGACTAAACCTGACTTTTACCAAAGTCAGAACAATTTCCCTTCTGTTTCCAACAGTGCCTGCAGCGCTGAGAGCCTACCCAATCTGCTAATACAAGAAAGTACATGTTTCCCATCAGGACCAGCTTCTTCCGTAATAATTGGTTGTGACTTTCTGATATTCTTAAAGCCCATTCTCTTTCTATTAATGTGTATGAGGTTTTTGGTGGGAAAAAGAAAAAAAAAGCCTTTTCCTATGCAGCATTCATCCATATAACTTTCTGATTGTATCATTTGTTTTCATTCTTTATGTGATTTATGTCCTAACCAGTTCATTCTCTACTCCTGCAGGAGTTCAGATATCTATATACAGTCCATTACCTTTGGCCAGTGATGATCAAAAGGACTTTTAATTACTTTTCTGATAATTAGCAAAAAAAAAAAATGAGTGAGAAAATGTAGACATAATGGTAACCACCCTAGTACCTAGAGATTCTTGTTATGATTTATTACTTATTATTTTGATATATGCAGTGAATTGTTTGTAGATTTAACGGTTTTGTACCCCTGTTCCTCAATGCAGTGAATTTAGGGTTGGGTTAGTTCACAGTAATTTCTGCAAAACTAAGACTTTCTTAGACAATATTGTTAATGGATTATCTTGTATGCAGAGTTCATCAGTCAGGGCCACTTGGCTAAACAAATTTGACGTTTGTAATGACCTAAGAAGAAGCCTGAACAAACTTTACACCTCACAGAGATTAAAGGGGAAGGACCTAACATAAATGTCACCCAAAAAGCCAGGTGAAGTGCTTTTCTCAGCAGGGTGATGAGAACACAGGGACTGCAGGATATCTGAAGATCAATTAAGAAACACCATCCCTGTTCCAACTGAACACAGTCATACCAGTGTTCTGCTTACATATGCAAGGAAGAATAAAACTGAAAGGAAAGATGACTCTCAGAGAGGTATGCGCCTTACAGTCACCAAAAGCATATCAATAAGTTTCACAGCAGCCGTTCATCCGGCAGAGAGTGACCTTGAATATAGAAAAGCAGACCGAACCCCGCAAGATGCGGGATTTGCAACAGTACTCACAAATGTCTGTGAGTAAAATAGAAGTCACTCCAACCGTGGCAAACCCACGCTAATAAACATAACTTTCACAAAACCCTGTGTAGCCAAAACAATAAGATCCCCAGCCATGCTGCAGGATGATAAAGATCTTTCCATTTACATGGCCAAAACTGGGTGTGCGATTATATAATATGGCTCCTCTGAATGGAAGAGGCTCCTTATAGAAGGTGTTTCCACAACTCCCTTGAGAAGGATCAATTTC
The DNA here is from genome assembly GCA_963573385.1 of Cacajao melanocephalus. Lineage (NCBI taxonomy): Eukaryota > Metazoa > Chordata > Mammalia > Primates > Pitheciidae > Cacajao > Cacajao melanocephalus. Next base: position 19,856 of record CAUYLG010028587.1, read on the forward strand.
AAGGATCAATTGCATGATAGTAGAAATTACTGTCACTGTGTAGATACTGGTGAGATAATCCAGCTACAGAAACTGATAACAAATTCCCCAGGTATTCTAGAAGGACCTCCAAATATATAAAAGAAGGAAATGGTATCAACCCGTGAGAATCAAACTTTTTCTTCAACCCATGTAATTTTTTTTTAAGGAACAAAAAGACTGATGCAAAGCCTGAATATGAACTGTATACTCAGAGGACCCCACTGGTTATACTATCAACAAATAATGATGGTAAACAAGACTGAGGGAACGAGGTGTACTCTGGCAATGTGGCCCTTAGGTAGTAGACATTCTCAGTGCACCAAATCTAGATTGTTCTTCTTGGAATCTGCAAACCCCGATCATGCCCAAGTACATCAATAAATACAGGATACTATATTGAACAAAAATATTTCTAATTCTGTGAAGAGCATTCCTACCTAAGGAATGCTTCACTTGCAAATTCTTATTGTCCCTTAAATAAATTTCATTGCTTTATAGAGACCTTACTTTCTAGGATTCCAGATCTGCTAATGATGCAATGAATAATAATAATTATAACACAGCATTCGTAGTTTGTATTATAATTTTTTATAAATACTATCTCATTCAATATCTTTGAGGTTGGACTTACTATTTTCTTTTTAAGATAGAAATGGAGTCTCGCTCCATCACTAGGCTAGAGTGCAGTGGCATGACCATAACTCACTGCAACCTCTAATGTCTGGGCTCAAGCAATCCTCCTGCCTTAGCCTCCTGAGTAGCTAGAACTATCTGCATGCACCACCACACCTGGCTAATTTATTTAAAAAATTTGTAGAGACATGGTCTCACGATGTTGCCCAGGCTTGTCTTGAACTCCTGGCCTGAAGCAGTCCTCCTGCCTTGGCCTCCTAAGGTGTTGAGATTACAGCATGAGCCACATATCTGGCCAGGACTTATTATTCCCAATCAAAAGATGAGACTGTTGAGGCTAAGAGGGGTAAATTGTCTTCCCCAATATGACATAGTCTATGAAAAAAACCAGATTTGGATTCCTATCTGCCCAGAATATTTTTGCCTTTTTTCTATACCATATTATGTCTGACCAATAATGAGATGGATCAAAAGGTTTAAAAAGAACAATTTAGAAGCAGCCATACAATGTTTCAAAATACAGGTGAAAGCAAAATATATGTAAAACCATAGTTATGCAACTTGTATTTTCCTTTCACAAAAGGTAACTACTGCTGAGTCTTTGGCACCTATAGGAAAGGCTACCCTTGGCAGGTCCTTGTCTAAAGACAATCTCCAAAATGTCAAGTAAGGTTTACTTCCATTTTGAGCTAGCACATTAGCATCAATATACATTTCTGGTTTTGGAACTGAGCTTAGCCATAAAACACTCGCTGTCACAGAGCAATCTGTGTTTACTACTCATATATTATGTCCCATAGAAGAAAGACTTTCATATCAGATTAACAAGAAGCTTCGGGGGTCACTATAAAAGGTAAGAATTTCCAAAATAATTATAATATCAAGCCTTGACAGTTTGTTCTATCATCAAGCTATTGATAAATCTTTTTTCCAAATATAAGCCTTTTTAGTTACTTTTGTTACTACGTAGGTTACCCTGGATTCTTTAACTCAGTGCCCACGACTTCCTGCTTATAGGTAGAATTGCTTGCTGATGCTACTAACATTGCCAAAGTGTAGCCTTTTGTGGAGATTTATGTAAGAAGCACTATCCAACTCACCTTTGCAAGCTGATCAAATCACTGGTTGATTTTTTCATATCTTAAGCTGGGTGTGGATGGAGGAGTCTGGAAGAAAATGTGACGGACAAATTAAAGTTTTCAGAAATAGTGAGCATTAACCACCTATCCACAGAGGGTACCTTTCCCCCAAGTCCCCAAAGTCCATTGTATGATTCTTACGCCTTTGTGTCCTCATATCTTAGCTCCCACCTATCAGTGAGAACATACGATGTTTGGTTTTCCGTTCCTGAGTCACTGCCGTTAGAATAATAGTCTCCAATCTCATCCAGGTTGCTGCAAATGCCATTAATTCATTCCTTTTTATGGCTGATAATCTCCTTACTTTTTTTATGGAACTCAAAAGTCAGAGAAGTAACGTGACCAAGATTACTTATTTTGGGGCTCATCTGTGACTTCACAACTGTAAGTTAAATCCTAACCACCCTCTTTCCTCAAATAGTGTTTTTTATACTCTGCCTCACAGTTCTTGCCATTTGTAGTACAAATGTCAGATAGTTTTGTGTTAATAGGAGTCCATATTTATCCCCATGAACCCTGTACCCCATTTGAATCAAAGGGATTCGTGGCCAGGAAATTTATCTGGACTGTCACTATTATATCTCTCCATCATTAATCAAAGAGCCATTATCAATGAATGGTGCAGAAGATTAAGGACATCCTAGTCTGGATGGTGAAAACACCCTTAGCCAACTTAGTCAAGATGACCCTCTATGTTTAGCAACAGGAAGTAGTTCTGTTGACATATTACAGGGCGGTTTTTCAAAAGTTGTCTTAACTATCTTCTTCCAGATCTAAGAATCTTTGACACAAATCAGAATACATTACCCTGTTTTGCTTTTGTTTTTGTTTTTCTAGGTCAATTCTTTACTTATTTTTAACACAGATCTGGAACTACGGAATCTAATTAAGTTAGCGTTATATCATTAAAATAAAGCTCCTGAGTCTTGTGTTGTCCATCCCGTTCTTTAAATTATACAAAAGTATTCATGCAGCATTCGGCCAGCAGCCCATAAAAGCAAGCCACAGGCAATCCTACCCTGTAAACCTGGAATCCCCTTGTTTTGTTCCTAATCTTGCTCTTCCTCCACTCTAACCCAGTTCGATCCAATTTCCAATCCCTCTCTTATCATTTGCATTCTATGACTTACTTGGTCCTTAACAATTAATTTTTGTGGCTCTTCAAGCCATCTTTGCTGCTCTTCAAAGTATCAGCTCCTCCTGGCCCCAAGTGCTTCAACTCAGCCTCTCTCTTCCCATTCCTTTGTCCCTCAAACGTGCACAGAGAAGGATTTAGAAATATGTCATATGAGGTCAACGCTGCAGACAGGTCAGTGTGTGGCAATGCCATGTTTACAAGCTATGAAGTCACAATTCCCTCCCAGGGAAACTTGGCTACCATTGCTATTGGATGATGCTTTTCTCTTAGACCAACTAAGAACTCATGTGTCTGAAAAAGTGAAGAAAGATATCATTGTTTTCTGAACTTTACAACTGTTGAAGGTGAAGGAAAAAATTGATACCTCTTTTATACTCATCTGATGAACTAGGAACAGCCTTGAAAATGGATTCCAACATGCTTATTGAAAGAGTGTTCATGCTAGTTAATTTCCTTGCCAAAGGGTTCAAAATCAGTAGTTTGCTTGTCTTAAGTTTATGCAATGATATGCTATGGTGATTTAAGGTAAAATATCTGGAGTAATGTTTACAGCAAAAGAAGACCTGTTTATCTTTATCTTGTCTTCTAAAACCCAAGTCAACATTTTGAACATTAAGACACACTAATCTATTCACTTTTAGTCATTTATTTTTTCTTTGACATTTATTGTTGAAGAATAAATTATTGAATAAAGAAATATATGAGCAGGGTCCTAAGAAAGCATGAATCTACTATAAGTAAGGCATGGATCTGGAGGAGCGTGTGTGCACATACACATGTATGTGAATACAGGCACACATATGCATGTTTTAGCAGCAGAAACTGCTTTGCATTGATCTGTTCTCTGAAATTCCCAATATCTCTGGTGTCAACAGCATGAATTTGCAAACTGATGAGTTCACAATTAAGAGCAAATTCTGTTACCCAAGAGCAGAGCAAGTTAAGTAGCCCATACTTAAATAAAAGGAAATGAAATTTGTGATTTTTGTCTTAGTAACATTATGCTAATTAGCTAATTAGGCTGGAATATAAACAGTTCATGAAACTTGGACGAATACCTTATATTTGTCAAGACTAAGCTGTTAGCCCACCATTCAACTTTCTGCCCACCTCAAGTGTACCACCTAGCACTCTAATATCAACAAAACAAAAGAAAAACTCAGGAGAGACCCATGGAGAAGAAAACAACCATTTCTAAAACTCGATATATAATACTTTTTGCCATAAAGTGAGAATCAATCTAAGCTTCCTTGTTTCTTTTTTATTATTATTTTTTATTTCCATAGGTTACTGGGGAACAGGCGGTGTTTGATTACATAAGTTCTGTAGTGATGATTTATGAGATTTTGGTGCACCCATCACCCAAGCAGTACACACTTCACTCAGTTTGTAGTCTTTTATCCCTCACTCCCTTCCCACCCTTTTCCCCTGAGTCCCCAAAGTTCATTGTGTCATTCTTATGCCTTTTAAGCTTCCTTATTTCTAAAGACTCCTTAATGCTCCTGGTTCTGGGTGTAATAGGCTATACCATCTAGGTTTGTGTAAGTACACCATAGGATGTTCACACAATGATGAAATTGTCTAAGAATGTACTTCACAGAATTTATCCCTGATGTTAAGCAAACATGTGACTGTATTTAATTTTATTCTCTGAATCATTTCGCATATTTGTGTCTTGACTTCCCAACTAGACAAATGAAAGTTATTCATCTTTCCATAAGGATTTCCATCTTTCATTTTGTGTAGTGTTGATAAATCTTTATTCAATAGGGACTTTATCACATAAAGCAAATATTTTTAAGCATTAAAGTATAGTCGTACACTGAAACAATCCCCCAGAACCATCATTCTCAGCAAACTGACACAAGAACAGAAAATCAAACACCACATGTTCTCACTCATAGCCGGGTGTTGAACAATGAGAACACACGGACACAGGGAGGGGAGCATCACACACTGGGGTCTGCTGCGGGGGAACTAGGGGAGGGACAACGGAGGGGTGGGGAGTTGGGGAGGGATAACATGGGGAGAAATGCCAGATATAGGTGATGGGGAGGAAGGCAGCAAACCACATTGCCATGTAGATACCTATGCAACAATGTTGCTTGTTCTTCACATGTACTCCAAAACCTAAAACACAATAAAATATATATATATAAAAGAATATTTTTAAAAATTAAAAATTCATTGTTACAATCACATCATATTCCAGTACAGTGAATAAACATCACAAAATTCACTTGTGACTGGGTACAGTGGTTCACACCTGTAATCCCAGCACTGTGGGAGGCCAAGGTGGGTGGATTGCCCGAGGTCAGGAGTTGAAGACTAGCCTAGCCAACATGGTGAAACCCTGGTCCTACAAAAAATACAAACATTAGCTAAGCATGGTGGCGCATGCCTGTAATTCCAGCTACTTGCAAGGAGTGGGGGAACTGAGGTAGGCCTGAGCCCAGGAGACCAAGGCTGCAGTGAGCCATGATCACACCACCGCACTCTAGGCTGAGCAACGGAGTGAGACTCTGCCTAAAAAAACAAACCAAAAAGCGACCTCACGTGTCCTAACTCACCTTTGATTTTAAAATAATAAATGAGACCCTGGCCAGATTAATTTGAGCAAAGAGGTGAGTGGAAAGTCAGGCCGGGGCACTCTCTCATGCTGGCTGCTGGCTGCTGAGAGCCTCTCCGATCCAGATCAGCAGGAGGCGTGGTCTGGCTAATGCCCACGCAGTCAGTCTGAGACCCTGCTTAGCAGACAGTAGGAACAGATTGGCCAAATACAAAGAAGGCTATGAAGTGAATGTCAAGAAAGTATAAAAAAAAAAACACTTGAAACTTCAATGAAATCAATCTACTTCCAAAATCTTTCTTAAGAGAACATTCAGAAATGCAGAAAATATGATATTCCTGATAGTGTTCATTCTGACAATTTAAAAATTGAAATAATCGATAATAGATCACAGTATGAAAATGGCTAGTATAAGTTTTGGTAGAGTCATCCCCGAACTCTCAAAGAACAAACCAGTCACCTAGACTACTGAAGTTGGCTAGGGGATGTGAAATCTCCTGATTTTAAAATATTGACAGTTCAAATATCTTTTTAATATTTTAAAGGCCAAGCAAAATATGTCTATGGGCTACATAGGCCTACATATCATCAGCTTGCTACATCTTATCTATGTGGTGAAATGTTTGAAAATTATTAAATAATTTTAATGAAAATCCTCTTTGTATAATATCAGGAGAAAATGAGTGTTGTTCTAATTACTTAAAATACATAAAGGTAGAAAAAAAGACTAGCAGGAAAGACATCAAAATAATAATAGCTATATGTAGAGATAGACTATTGATGATTTGTTTTCTTCACACTTTAATGTAATTTCAAAATTAGTTTCAAATGACGATTTATTATTTTATAATACCTTTTAAAACCATCATAAAGAAGGAAAAATACATTTGCTCAGCCCTTCATCAAGGTTCAGCATTAATGCTGCATTACTGATTGGGTGATGTCCTTAAGAAGGGGCAACTCATAAAGGATAATGTCTATTCATTTTTCCAATCAGTCATGCTAAATTTTGTGTGGAAATGACTGTGAGGCCCCACAGCTGTGAATTGCTGGAAGACAAATTTAACATCTTTAACAGATTGAATGCTGAAGGCAGTTGTAAAAATAATGCCACGATATATTGCATATAAAGTACTAAACCCATAGACACACTCAATAAATGGTAACTTAAAAATAAGGTATTCAGAATTACGAGGAAGTAGACGTGCCTTATTCTCAAATGAGAACTAAAAATGAGGGATCACATTACTTTTTAGTCCAAAAATAGGCATTTAAGAGTAAAACCAGAAATAAACTTGTAAGATGGATAATTGACAACAAAAATATAATGCCTATTAACATAAAATCAATCTTATTAAAAAAAGAGTGGTAACAACATTCAATGGCAATTTGCTCTTTGTGCTAATATGGTTTGATTCTATGTCCTCTCCCAAATATCATTTCTAATTGTAATCCCCATGTGTCGGAGGAGAGATCTGGTGATAGGTGACTAAATCATGAGGGCGGACATCCCCCTTACCGTTCTCATGATAGTGAGTGAGTTTTCATGAGTTCTGGTTGTTTGAAAGTGTATGGCACTTTCCCCTTTGCTCTCTGTCTCTCTCTCCTGCTCCACCGTGGTAAGATGTGCTTGCTTCCCCTTTACCTTCTCTTATGATCATAAGTTTCTGAAACCTCCCAGTCTTGCTTCATGTTAAGCCTATGGAACTCTGAATCAATTAAACCTCTTTTAGTCATAAATTACTGAGTCTCAGGTAGTTCTTTATAACAGTATGAGAATGGACTAATACAGAAAATTGGTACTAGGAAGCACGGCACTGCTATAAAGATACCTGAAAACATGGAAATGACTTTGTAACTAGGTAAGAGGCAGAAGTTGGGACAGTATAAACGGCTCAGAAGCAGACAGGAAAATGTGAGAAAGTTTAGAACTTCCCAGAGACTTGTTGAATGTTTGTGACCAAAATGCTGATAATGATATGGACAGTGAAGTCCAGGCCGAGAAGATCTCAGATGGAGGTGAGGAACTTACTGGGAGCTGGAGGAATGATTACTCTTGCTAAGCCTTAGCAAAGAGACTGACGGCATTGTGTCCTGTCTCTAGGGATCTGTGGAACTTTGAATTGGAAAGAGATGATTTAGGGTGTCTGGTGGAAAAAAATTCTAAGCAGCAAAGTGTTCAAGATATGACCTGGCTGCTCCTAACGCATATAATCATATGTGTTTACAAAAAGTTGGTCTGAATTTGGAACTTATGTTTAAAAGGGAAGCAGAGCATAAAACATTGGAAAATTTGCACACTGACCATGCAGTAAAAAAGAAAAACCCATTTTCTGGGGAGAAATTCAAGTTGGCTGCAGAAATCCGCATAAGTAATGAGGAACTGAATGTTTCTTTCCTTTTTTCTTATCTTTCTTCCTTCCTTTCTTTCCTTCCTATGTTTACTTTTCAATACTATGACCAGAGGTTATTACTATAAGGCAGAATTATGTGCAGATATTGAATGTTTTCCATTGCATTTCAGAGGCTGTATTTGGTATGGTTTTATGTACACTAATTTACAAAATAAGAATCCTTACACTAAGGCGATGTATATGGACTAATATAAATTTCAGAATTAAAAACCAGCTGAGTAACTAAGTGGCCAGCACAGCAGGGCTTTCCCTGGGAAACTATGCATCCCTGGGTCATTTTCACACTACCATTCCTTGCCTTCACTTCTGAACTCCAACTGTGCCCTTCCAATTGCCTGCTTCTCATGCAGAGCCTAGGCAGTAGCAGGACAGAAGCTCTTGCCTCTCAGCAGCCATTTAAACCTGGGAGCAGGAAGAGAAAACTTCCTCATGATGAAAGCCACCCTCTACAGAGTGCCCTTTTGTTCACCGATTTACCTTCTATAGATTCTTCCATACCAGACCCCAATTTACCAGACTTCGGTACTCCTGTGTCAGACTCCTGCATTTGGTAGCAGCTTCTGGCACCCACTGACTTGACTTCAGAAATATTCACCTTTGGCTTGCCTGCTTTGATGCTGACCTCAGCCCACCCTGACTTTGAAACCATTATCTAAAGCTGAGTTACTAGCATTTCTGAACCCTCACCCCTCCTTCTTCTACACCACAAACCTACCTGTGTCTCAGATTCTCACCAGCATTGTTGGCTGGAAACCATACCCTGGTCCCTCCAGGTTCTTCTTGGCCAAGCCCCTAACACCTGATTTCTTACAAGCCAGCAACAAAATATGAATCCAAATGTAACTCATTAAGGAAAGCTTAGTTCAAATAATAGTTTTTAAAGCGTATGTTTATCATAACCTATTTCCCTTCTTCTCTTTCTGCTCTCTACTTAGCAATATTTGTGACTCATTGTAGCCTTCATTTTTACACTCTGCACTGTTCTAGAACTGTGTGAAGAAAAGCTGTTTAGAGACTTAAAAGAGCATGCTCACTTATGTAATCAGCCCCAGAAAGTAATGAGTTGAAATATTAGATAATCCTGAAGTAATCAGATGACTTTTAATGAAGCAAATTCACCCATATCTACTTTTATGTTGTGAGCAGCCAAATACAAAAATTATTTTGCATTCTCCAAACTCAGATGAAATAACAGTGAGAAGAAATTGACCTTCCTGTCAGGAAGATAAAAAATTTTACCCTGGGTAAATGAGGGGTGATTATTGTCATATTTTTCAAAATTTCAGAATCACATAGGATACCCAAGCAAGTAGCAGACCAAAGATAGGCATATAAAAAAATAACAATATCTTCATAAAAATTTATCCTTTTGGGAATGTAAATTTGATGATGATATTCACAAAACGACCAACTGCTTTTATTTAGCTATTCTTCTTAACAGGAGTGTCTTGCTTCTGGACAAGGAGGAAAGAAGTAGTAGTGTTTATCTGCCACGTTTCCACTGGCTGCTTTAACAACAGACTGTACCTTCAGCCTCTGTCTGCAGCCACTCAGTCCAATGGGCACTGGGCTCTCATCCATTCAACACTGTGTTGCACAATCTGAGACACAGCCTTTTATGAAGTTATGACTTGAAACTCAGACACTGACCTCACATAGTAACCATGAGTACACACAGGTCACCATGGCCAGACGAGAAGAGGATGCCAGAGCTGGAAGCCATGAGCAACTCAAAACATGCAAAGAAACAAGATGTCACTTTAAGGGGAAAGCCAAGATAGAGACGTTGCAAGTGCCCATCAATACAACTCACTTTCTGCTCAGCGGCAGCTGGAACAAGAGTTAAGTTTCTAGGCCTGAGTGGGCTTGTGAGTTCTATACCATCACGGCTCAGGTTTTCACAAGGAGAATAATACTAGAAAACTAAGTCTTACGTGACCACTGCTCTTGGCTAGAATTACCATATTTTCCATTCCTCTAGATAACAGAAGGAAACTTGAAGTAACATTTTCAAGATTTTTCACTTCCTCTTTCTGCTCCTGAGGCACAGTTTTGTAATCTGGAAAGGAGTACTATTATCTCCTCCTTAAATCAGTATAAAAGGTGAGAGGTTAAAAACATTATGTTTTGGTTCACATCATTTGGCAAGAAAAGATTATCTCGACAATGAATATTTTAGGTAATAATTTAACCCAACCCTATCCTCTAAATCAAACAGTACTGGGAACAAAATTTTCTAAGACAATTAGATAGAAACATCGGGGCAACTGAATTGCAAGTTAGCATGTTTATCTCTGCAGGTTGCCATGTAACTTTCTCCTCTGTCTCGAGAGAGTTCGGAAACAGATAGCAAGGACTTTCACTCTGTGCACTGCTGAGACACCCCAGAAGAGGGTCACGGTGAGGTACTAATGCAAACATGTCCACAGAGAGCAGCACACAGTATATCACAGGCCAGGAACAAGAAGAAACAATTCAATGGTATTAGTCAGTGTGGCTCCCGCCCGGACACCACAGAAATACTGGCAAAGCTAATGTTTTATAACAAGCTCATTAACATTATCAGATTCCTACTCCCTCCAGCATGATTAATAAAACTGAGACGAATCGTCTGATTTTATAGCTCTTTCCAAACTATCAATTTTGTATTTTCAAGTCAAAATTAAGACTGTCCTCAAAATAGAATAATGCCTAAACCTGTTCATTATGGAAAGTCCATTTAAGCTTGAAGCTTTCCCATTCCAAGTTGAATTCTGACTTTGAAACATCACTGGCAAATCTGAAAGTAAAATAAGAAAAACTGAAGCAATGGAAAAATCTCCCCTGGCCCACGGTGTTGAATGGAAGGTATTTCTATTCCTCAACATGTGTTTTAGAGCTTTCTTTTATGAAGAAGAAAGATCATCCACTACTGTGTCATGGATATCATTTCATAAAGAAAATAAATTTTTGTAGAAGTAAAATTACCTTTACTTTTACATTTTTTAAATGAACAGGCAATGTTTTAAAAGGGCAATTTTATCCCAACAGTCTCCTTACCTTGGTACTTTGAAGAATATCATCTGCTCTGGAAATAGGCCACCAAATACCTTTTCCTGGTAAAAACTGCAGCATGAATTATTGATTATTTGCCTAATATAAAATTGTCACTAAATGACAGAAGGAGATGGAGGTGCTCATTTTATTTGTGGCATCCCAAACTCAAATAGTATTTCAAAAAGAAAATGGAAAGAATAATTTTTTCTTTAATTTAGATTATTAACTTTCCATTATTTATAGTAAATATGGTACTGAGATAGCAGAAAGCATAAATATTTTCAGGAAAAAAATATTTCTCAAAATCTTCCTATATGCTAACTTTAAAAGTAGAAAAGTGATGTCCATGGCAAAAGAATAAAATGCAGGGAAGTAGGCATCTGAACCAATTATCACTACAAAGCAATTAGAAAATTAAATTAGGCTGGGTGCAATGGCTCACACCTGTAATGCCAACACGTTGGAAGGCCAAGGCAGGCAGATCACTTGAGCTCAGGAGTCTCTCAAGACCAGCCTGGACAAACTGACGAAATCGCATCTCTTCAAAAAAATACAAAATTAGCCAGGAGTGGTGCCAGACACCTCTAGTCTCAGCTACTTGGGATGCTGAGGTGGGAGGATTACCTGTGCTTCAAAGGTCAAAGCTGCAGTGAGCCTTCATCATGCCACTGCACTCCAACCTGTGTGACAGGGTGAGATCCTGTCTCCAAAAAAATTTTTTTTAACAAGTATCTGTTTTCAAATTACTGTAATATAGATTTTCCTCAAATTTTGAAGAATTTCTAATCTATTTTTCTGTATCTTCCAAGCAAGAGCAATTTAAAATCTGGATCAAAAATGGGTTTTCTTCATTCATTATAGAAAATAGTTAACAATTGTTATTACAGAAACATTTTTATAAAAAAAATTTCTACATTAAGCAGCCCCGCTGAACCAGAATACGTTCAGAGTGACTCCCTTACATAAACCTTTGATGCTTTCATAGTAGCAGTGATAGTGACAGGAGGTAGCCAAATGCCTAGGCAGATGGGGTGGGTCCCTGGTGAAATCCCACCTACAAGCCAAATACAGTTTAAAGCCTAGCTAGAAGTCTTGGGTAAATCCACAGACCAGATTGAGAAGCTGTCTTCCTGTTTGGCACACTTTCCTCTGACTGATCCCGACCCTTCACCTATTTTACATATACCTACCCTTTCTCAATTGGTTTTCTGCACTGTTGTGCCCACCTTTGAATGGTGTCTTTGCTTTAACCTTTTTTGCTTACTCACAAACCAATCAGCATGCTCTCTACTGAGAGCTGTTCTGTTGTTCCATAAAATTCTTCTCTGCTATCCTCACCCTTTGAATTGTCAATGTATCCTCATTCTTCTTGGACATGGGACAATATAGCTCAGGAACCACCAAAAGTTGGGTACGAGCTATAATGCAGGTGGCCAAAGTGGGCAGGTTGCCTCCAGTGGCAGCCTCAGTGTTGAGTGAGGCCTGGGCAGTAAGGGGGCATCACTGGCCATGGAGGTCCCCAGTTGGCAAAGTGGCCGAGAAGAATCCTGTATAAGTCTTTTTGAGTATTTGCCAATTATCTAACACTGAGCAAAACTAATACCTGTTTTCTAGGACTGTAGAATCAAATAGATGCTTCCAAATACCTACATCACATTAGGGGCAGTATGTCCTAGACAAACCTGGCATGAAGCCTTCTCTCTGAAGGGCCTTTTCTTTAAAGCACCAGGATACCAGCCACTGTGTGAGAATAGAATTACAGAAATAGGAAGTCAAGCAATTTTCCCCTTAGGGTAAATCCTGGGAAACTGAGAGGAAATACCAAAGTTAGTCGCTGCTATGTTCAACACAAACATGATTAATTTTGAAGGCACATCATCACTAACTATCAAAAAAGGTAATTACAGAAACTGGAATAAACTGAGAGGTGTAACCAACTACTCATCTGTCAGGGATGTTTTTAAGAAAGGGGAGAATTGAGTCACACCTTCACCCATGTCCTGTTCTCTCATGCCTTTTTTCTGCCTTACATAATAAATAGACAAAGTATAAAATCACTTTTTGGCAGGGTGTGGTGGCTCACGCCTGTAATCCCAGCACTTTGGGAGGTCTAGGCAAGTAGATCACAAGGTCAAGAGACTGAGACCAACCTGGCCAAGATGGTGAAACCCTGTTTCTACTAAAAATACAAAAATTAGCTGGGCTTGGCGGTGCATGCCTGTAATCCCAGGTACGTGGGAGGCTGAGACAGGAGAATCTCTTGAACCCAGGAGTCGGAGGTTGCAGTGAGCCAAGATTGTGCCACTGCACTCCAGCCTGGGCAACAGAGTGAGACTCTGTCTCAAAAAAATATCACTTTTTTATGAGAATGATTTTTTTAAGATTAAACAAATGCCTCATACTCCAAACTCTACAAGCAGAAAATAAAGTTGATTATTGTTCCTACAATCCCATCTATCTCCACAAGTTCCTCAGTCTTCACCTCTCCCCCAGCCACAGCACCTAAATTTTTCCTACTATCCTACCACCACTCCCCAAACCATTCTATCTCTTTATCCTGCCTTCCACCTCGAGTCTACGGTTAGCAAACTCAGAAAGGTTACTACATGTGGACATACAGTGTATGGAATGTAGCAGTCCATACATTCTATGAATTATCAGATGAGAATAACGTAGATATAAATGTATCAATTTGATCTTGTGTCATATTTAGTGCCATTTTAAAATCTCTATAAATCATCTCTTTAAAAGTGATTTTTAAACCACTCAGAGGTCCACCTAATTTGTTCCTGGTATACAAGGTAACCATTTGCTTGCCAGTGATAAACCAGATACCTCCCATTATTTCAAGCCAAATGAATTGCTAATTATTGTAAACCAACTCTACATCAAGTAATCTTTGGTTCTCCAAATAATAAATAAGGCATGGCCCTAATGTCAAAAAACTCAGTTTAGTGGGAAGTTAATGATATGAATAAAAAATTATAATACAGCTTTAGTGAATAACAGAATGGAAGTATACACGTGTACAGAAAAAGGCACGAATGAATAATTTTTTGAGGCTTATTGAAAGGCCCACCGGACAAAAATATGCACACTCTTCCCCAAACCTGCCATGGTGTGTGCAGTGTTGACAATGGGAGTTATCAATTTGAGATAATGAACTGTTTCCCAAAAGCCCACACACAATGTTGGTGTTACTTGGAAAAGACTGATTTCGGAACATTTGTTATCATATTAGCATGGATTAATTTGTTCTTAGAAACAGGAGGGTGTGGGGAGACAAAATATGTGAGTTTGGTGAGAAGATAATTTCAAGGTTAGCTCATGAAGGACAGCCCATAAGGGCTAGCTCACATGAGACACAAATTCAGAGGGACTAGAAAGTGGACCGGCATTGTGAGGGCATGAGCTCAAAGTGGCTAGAGCTTGTCCAGACCAGACTTCTTAAAAGCAGGGTTATTACTCACAGCGTCTCCTAAAACCAGGTCACTTATTAATCAATCAAGAGATATTTATTTATTTCCCCTACTTTTTGTTTTTATAATAGGGTCCTTGGAGTCAAATTAAGACCACCCTCCTATTTTCTAAGATTGATTCATGATTTCTTCATGTCCTATTGCCAGCAAGACATCATGCAAAGGTAAGAAGGGAAAAAAATGAAAACTGAGGTTTCTGATGCCAATGCATTGGGGAATCACCTGCTTAGATAACTGGAAGCTGATTTTCCTCCTGCCCCTCCCATGCAAGATTGCTTTAGACTGTTGCTACCATATTCATGTCTTCTCTCTTCGCTTTAGACAGGTTGCCCATTTCTCCTCTCCTTACCGACAGCTGGTGCTAGCTATACCATCTCATCTTTCTTTGATCAGCTTCAACAGTTTTCTTTCCATTCCTGCCTTAAGCAGATGACAAAAAAAGGGTGTCTAACAGTTTAAAAGAGTAAAGTTTAAGAAAGACCAAATAACAACTCATCATCATTAAATACAACAAAATTTGAGGCAACGCTTAGGGTCCAAATTCATCTTCACTTCTACTAATCTTCAGTTCACAGAGATAAAGAATAATTTTCATCTTCACACAATCCTCACATAGTATGTATCTTTAAATGGTCATTATAATTCAACTGTTGCTAAGATCTACAATTTTCCTTCTAATTGACAAAATCAAATATAGACAGGTTCTTGAAAGTGATGTTTATTTCTAATGAAAATAGCACAGTTTTATACATAGGAAAAGATCCTTATTTATTCATAAATACTTTAAAATGTTTATCCAACATTAAGACTAGAACATTTCAATAAAATAATACAGCTAACATGAATTTATTTGATCCAAACTCTGGATAAAATTTCATTATAAACAGGATGAAAAAGAAAAGTCCTTTATTATCCATACTCCATATTAATCATATATTATGGTATGTACACTATTGCATAAGTATCATCACATAGTCCTGATATATGAAAAACTATACCTGTATTCTCTGACACCAGGATTATTTTTTCTATATATAATTTTAATCTTTAAAGAAGCAATTAAATATGAGAAAAAAAAATACAAGGATGAGGAATCATTTAACCTAGGATGTAGCTATAACTGTGGGGGCTGAGGGCAGTGTTTTCAATCAGTCTTACTATCCTGAGGAGAGTGATTTAACTTGTTTCTTACTAACTCATAGGAGTAGTGTAAGGTTTTACAAAATGCATGACTCAGGAAATTTCCAGACAATTCTTTACATCATAGTACCCTCCTACCTTCTGCCAGGATATCCTTTATGAAATACAATGCAATGGATTTGAGGACTGTGACCTTCACATCATTTTTTCTGCATTTATTACACAATTGGGAATAGGACGAGCTAGGCTTTTGACTCACGATTGTAAATGAGGAAGGCTGGCCCCACCCATTCCTACTGGGAATTGTTAGAAACGTTTTAGAAAAAAATAACGACAACCCATTTGGGTTGTTTTTTTTTGTTTTGTTTGCTTGTTTTTGCTAAAACACTTCAATTTAATAGTTATTCTACATTAGCTCTTTCATTATGGAACAAATATGTTGTCTTTTCTTCCCCTTGCAAAATGAACATTCAATCCAGGGACAGAAAGATGTCAAAGTTCCCATTGTTCACAACAGAAATAACATAAAGCTACCAAAAAATCGTAAAATGGAAGTCAAATTTATAAAAAATAATAATAATAAAAGCATACAAATGAATAGTTAGTTCAGGTACCGTACTTCAGCCAACCTGCTTTTAGAGTCTACAAAGAATATTTGTGCAGTTTCTATCTTTTTCTTAGAGGTAATATCAAGTCAGAGTTGTTCAACCACATTACAATTTACTATGACCAAAAAAAGAGAGAAAAAAAGAAAAAAGAGAAAGTGGGGAGGAGCCAACCCGTGGTGACTAGATAATATAGAAGAAAAAACAGAAGATGGGAATGAAATCAGGTAAAGCCTGCACTTGTTTTATTATATAAAGTAAATGGAGCCTGGTGCAATGGCTCATGCCTGTAATCCCAGCACTTTGGGAGGCCAAGGCAGGTGGATCACCTGAGGTCAGGAGTTCAAGACCAGGCTGGCCAACATGGTGATGGTGAAACCCCATCTCTACTAAAAATGTAAAAATTAGCTGGGCATGGTGGCAGATGCCTGTAATCCCAGCTACTCGGGAAGCTGAGGCAAGAGAATCACTTAAACCTGGGAAGCGGAGGTTGCAGTGAGCTGAGATCACCCCATGGCACTCAAGCCTGGGCAACAGAGTAAGACTCCATCTCAACAAATAATAATAATAAAGTAAATGGGATTTCAGATCACACAAATGTGAACAAGTACCCTTAAACCATTGCACTGGTGAAAATGGAGCCCTATTTATCAAATAAATTCCCCTTTATCCATAACCCATAAAAGGATAGTATATGTAATTCAATTATAAAGGCTACATCTGTAAAACACCACAGTATCTTACAAATTTTTTAAATGGTTATTTACCATGCACTTTTATTGCTAACTGCATTTTATTGTTTTCAAATAAGGTGATAGTCTTATTGAATATACATTGCTAGGTTAGCAAGAACGTACTGGTACTCAGAAAATTTCATTCCTCAATTGTGCAGTGTAAATGAGAGTTTAGCCTAAGACTTTTAAATGACAACATGCCATTAAAACCTCTTCGAGGAAGGCCTTTTGGAAAGAAGCTCTTTAGGGGTAGTTTTTTTCATCAAACTGATAGCTGCTTCACTGCTTTGCTTTGTGTATGAGTGGATCTTCGCTGGGGAAACTGTTCTTCAAGCTTTCAACAGTGGTTCAGCTATAGCAAAGGTAGGACAAAAGTTTTGTTCCTAACTGAGGCTTCCTGTTCTTTCCCTGATAGTTGAGGGGTTCCTTTACTCTTCCATTTCATTGCTGTGGAGCAGACATTCACGAAGAGCTAAGTGTTTTGCTCTTGCATGAAAAGATCACGCAAAAGGAAATCAGAGATGGTGACACGTGTCAGAATTCCCAAATTCCCACTTCGCTGCTTAGCTTGTGGAAAACAACAATCCTCCTTTGGCTCAGGTTTTGCTTCTCCTAAGTGTTCCACATGGCGACCTGCCCTAGAGGGATCTGTGTCCATCCAGAATTCTTCCAGCAAGCACACATTCAAGGAGTTGCAGTCTAAGGTTAATTTGTGCTAAAATACATTCTCATCGAACACATAGTTTAGGAAAACAGTTTACAATCTTAAGCAGAAAACTCTGAAAGTTTAATAATAAAATTAAGCATTTAGTAGTGACAAATACCATTAACACTTATAATGTCTTAAAGATAATTATCAATTACTTTCCAAATGGGCCCACTGGAAAGTGTCCCAGCAGGGGCTTATACCGATGCTGAACTGTTAGAAGATCCATTATGTGAGTAGGGAATGAAAGGAAATACTAGGATAAGGGGGCCACCGTGGCGTGGGCGTGCATGCGCGTACACACACACCACACACCACACACACACACACACAACCTGTTATGCATACATACTTTGCAAAATATCTGGCCATTTCCAAGGCTTTCACTAGCTTTCCTGTGGCATGCACCAAGCCCAGGTGTTTAGCTTTCAGTGTCCTCATAATGAGTAGAATTGGCAGTCATCAGGTTGAGAAAGAAAAGTGAACCAAGTATTTTATCTTATGGTCAGTTTATATTGGTTATTTATATCTAGTTAGAAATAAATCGAAATGTTCAGAATTGTTTTTGGCAAACATGAAGACATCTAACATAAAGTATCTGCATTAATAATAACCTATTGCATATGCAATTTAATATCATAATGATGATGAGTTGGCCTCCTCCTCTCCCCCTCCAAAGCAGCCCATTCAAAAAAAAAAAAAAAAACACTAAGGAGAAAGAGGAAAACTTCCATTTTTCTGTCAAAATTTACATAAGGTATGGACTTCCTATCTGTACAGTTTTTAAAGTATTTTAGTTCCAATAAAAGCCTTGCCCTGTTTTGTATAAGCAGGAGTTAATTTAGACACAAAGCAGAAGCAATGAAAATGAGCTAATCTATATTATGTGAGGTAGTTAAGTGCTGCTTTCCAAATTAATATACCAGGAACTAGAGGAGAGACAGGATTTGCGCAAGACATCTTTAGATCTCAGAAGCAATCAGGGAACCTCAGTCTAGCAATCAAGAAACAAAATATCTCCTCAGCACTGGGGCGTTGACTTGCACTCCCTCCCTCCCTGCCCATGTGATTAAATTTGTCTTTAGATCTTCTAAACTTCACATATATGCATTGTTCCTGAAAACTTAAAAAAAAAAGATATTAACATAGTTAACAATAATGCGGTCTTGATGAATATGCTCAGGAAATGCAAAACACCGATAGAAACGTAAGATACAACCCTAGTTCTATCCTGCAGCAAAAAAAAAAGGTTGCTTTTTCTTTAGCAGTTTGATCAAAAAAAAAGAAAGAAAATATTTTATTTAGATGAATGCCTGATGCTGAACTATACATACATTAAGACTACTTCAAAGGTTTCCCCATTCTACCCAACAATAACAAATGTACTCCAAAATATTCCCTTACTAAGCCTGACTGCTCCATGTAAGAATCTCACCTTATTTTCCTATTGAGAAATTCGAGGCACAGTTCTTAGGAGACACCCTCAATGATTCAGAAGCAGACAGCAACTGCAACCCTGACTCCCAGGTCCAGCTTTTTCTTATAGAATACTTTCCAGAGTTTATGTAGTCTTCAACTTCTTTTAACACAGCTTTTGGTCGTTATAGAAATGAAAATGGTAACATCTCTTACTACATTCTGAAAAATTATGCTGAAAAAAAAAAACAGTGTGCCCTACATTTATTTTTTTTAATAGAAAACTCTTCTTCCAACAGTGTTCAAAATCCAGGCTAATTATATGACGTAAGTAACAAGTAATCTCCATCTTCTCCAGTCTTCGAATCGGTTTCAGAACAGGAGTTTGGTTAAAGCTCTTCCCTGCTATGAAAAAAACAAAGAGCAATTCAGTTTGGAAAAAAACAAACAAACAAACAAACAAAGAATGCAATTATTGTCATATATCACTAAGCTATATTCCTAAAATCATGAATACTTTTTTTAATTTATTTGAAGGAAAGTTGTTCTGTGCTGTGCTAAAAATTTTTTAAATTCAGTCTACAGAGACAATGTCATGCTTTAACTAACTCTGAATCAAATCTGAGAACGTTTTTTGGGCTACCTGATAGATGAAAACTCTGAAACGAAGTGAAAACTAAAAATGCTGTATGGATTGTGTGCCTAACATCTTTTTGAGGTCATATTCTTTCTATGAACCTCCTAAGGTTACAGAGCCTGTGTGGACTTTCTTCTGTTTCACAGGGTCTTCTAGCTCAAACCTTCTTTGTTTCATAGATCCTTTTTGTATATTTTAATGTTTGACAGTGCACCAGAAGAAACGGAAGTTACGAAATCAATCTGCCTATTCCTTTAAGGCTCTCCTGAATCCTTCCTTTCGATGTCTTAGTCTAGAAAAGATGTATTTTTCATTTGGTGAACATAGTCAGGCAGGTAGCTTTGAGAGGCTCCTAAAGCGTCTTAGGAAAGACAAAAACATTCATGTTCTTTCTCTCGGATACGACTGAAATGGAACCGTGGGCCATCTGCTGGCTGAAGATGCAGAGATGAATGGATTCTCTGGTTTAAAAGGCCAACGCCTGATGATACTGCTCTGGCTACATTCAGCAAGACGTAGCAGCTCCTGGAAGCCAAGTCAGATGTTCAGAGATTTGTGGAATTACAAAAGCCTCCTTCTCCGTTTCCTTAGGTATCAATTTGTCCCTTCTCTTAGAGAGGAACTGTGAGCAAAGGAGCCGCCTATCAGAGAAAAAGAATTTTGAGCAAAGGGGCAGGAGTTCCACACAGGGCCATGGGTGTAATTCTGACCCTTCATCAATTCTTTTATAAGCATGCATGAATTACTCTGATTTTTCTCTTCTAAAAGCCAAGTGAAGATACCTGGTCTGGCCCTCCATGAGCAAACACTTCCTTGAAGGCAGCAGTAGGACCAAATATCAATACCAAACTAATCCTACCCAATACACTCAACTAATGCCCACGATCGTCTCTTTTTAAGGTAGTTTATTTTGTAACCTATGCCTAGTTATGAATCCTGAGAACAAAAAAAAAAAATTACAGACATTTGCCTAAAATGCATCCTGAAAAAGCAAATGGGAAAATTAAGATAAACTTGATAGAGGCAAGAGATACAGTTTAATGAGATCTGTAATTCTAAGCATACTGAAAAGTATCTACAGAGATGGAGATGAAAGAATATGTTGAGGCCGGGCACGGTGGCTCACGCTTGTAATCCCAACACTTTGGGAGGCTGAGGCGGGTGGATCACGAGGTCAAGAGATCGAGACCATCCTGGCCAACATGGTGAAACCCTAAATTTTTTTGTATTAAAATTTTTTAGTACAAACCCTAAAAATTTTTTTGTACTAAAAATATAAAAAAATAACCTGGGCGTGGTGGCATGCACCTGTAGTCCCAGCTACTCGGGAGGCTGAGGCAGGAGAATTGCTTGAACCTGGGAGGCAGAGGTTGCAGTGAGCCGAGATCACGCCACTGCACTCCAGCCTGGCGCCTGGTGACAGGGCGAGACTCTGTCTCAAACAAAAAAAAATTAAATAATTTTTTTAAAAAGTAAAAAAAAAAAAGAATATGTTGAAATATGTGAGGACTTATGGCTACTCAAATGTTCTTCATAGGAACTATCTATAAAAAATATTTTATGGCATTGGATCACTGGTGAGACCTATGATAACAAGAGAGAAAATATCACAAAGCCCAGGCATCTCTAGTCCAAAACAGATGGTATCTTAGTTTTAAATCTTCTCTGCCACTGGCTATCACTGTCATCTTAAGTAAGTCCCTTCATGTCTCCAAGATTTCCTTTCCTCAAATGAGAAACACCCAATTTACAAAGCCGTTGTAAGGAATATGTGAGATAATCTGTACGGACATGCATAAATTGTGAAGAACTCAACAAATGTTGGTAATCCCCAAGACTCCTGTCACATGGACAGGAAATTATGTGCTCACTCAGGTGTGACATTAACCTAAGGCACACTGTTAAATCTGTAGGTTGGAGTGGAGGGCTGTTTCAAAAGCTTACACTTGTTGCTCTCTCACGAAAGCTGCAAACTCAGGATCATTGGCATACAGCTCCAAAACTCTCATTCTCTCTTGAATTTCCTTCAACAAAAAAGAAAAAGTAGGCCACACATGACGTTAGAAAAACCCTAACAGCCTTTTAAAAGGAGTTCTAATTTTCATTAAAAAATTGTTACATTCTGGGCTATTCACAAGTGTGCTATAAGAAAGAATGCACTTTCAGAGAAATGGAAGAATCTACACACACTACTCTGGATATTCACGTCCTGCTCTAAATCAGACATATTTCTAAGGAAGAAAGGAAGGAAGGAGACAGTACCAATTAATAATGCAAAAAAAAAAAAAGCGCCATTGGGTGGGAAATAAGGTACCGCTCAGAATTGAACACTCTGCATATCTTACTGACTGGGAGATATGAGGTAAAAAGCAATTACTAAATGTTTTTTATACCTTCTTAAAGCCATGTGCATGCATGCACACACCCATACACACCCACACCCACCCCCCATACACCCAGACACACACATCAGCAGTAGCTGCAACTGCAACAGTACAGCAACAGAAATGCAAAATTTCCCACCTCTCTGGAAAGCTCACTGCTCTCATACATCTGTCTGATTTCTTCTCTGCTCAGACCACCAATCATTTCTCCACTAGCAGAGCTGTAGAAAGGATGCTGAGGATAGGGCCTCTCGTACTTCTCACCTCCAGCCCTGTGACTTTCATACACCGGGTTGTACTTCACAGCATTCTCAATGGATGAGAGGCTGTCAGGCTGCCTGCTGGAGCCACTAAAAGAAAGACATGACTGATTCAGGCTCTTGTTTGGATGCTCAACTATTTGGAAAAGTATTTACCTGGGACTAGATTTCTGTTGGGAAAGAAAACTAGGTGAACTTCACACAAATGGCAGGAGGTAACTGTGAAAACTATCCAGATCAATTTCAAAAATTGTCAGGTGTTATCATGATTTCCTCACGTCCGTGGCAAGTGCCCCGTGGATTTGCTCCATGTCTCACTCACCTTATTTGCCACAGTGCCTGGCATTTATAAATGTTGGGAACTATGTCTGCCAGTAGACAGTATTTCATAAACTATAGGTTCATCATTCCCGGAGTTATACACATCGAAAATCAGCATGTAGTCACACAGCAAATCTGACTGAAAGATGAATATTAGGGTCTAGGGGAAGTAGGGTCTCAATGACATTCAACTCAGATCTACACATATTTACTAAGCACTGATCATGTGCATAGGACTGTTCTACATGGTGGTGATACAAATAAACTGTTATCTCTGCCCTGAATGAGATTACAGTCTAATGAAAAGTCAGACACAATAAAAAGTATAATAACGATGACGGAGGTACGTCCCAGGTGCTCCAGGACCTAGCTAAGTCAGATGGTGAGGGAAGGTAAACTAGACTTCAGGTTGTAGCTCTTGTAGACTTTAGATGCACAGAAGCAAAGTATAACATGTGATAATGCTCCTTGAATCCGTAGTCTAGCAAATTGACTAGCTTTTATTTCCCTATCAACGAAGCCACACTCAACTCAACACAGAATGAGATTTCATTTCTTGACAGACCCTTACCTAGATTTAAAATCTGGCTAATTACCACTCATAAGAGCCAAAGAGGAGAAAGCTGTAACAGATCTGGTCTTCCCTGAAGGAAAATTCACCTTTTCTGCCTCATCTCCATCACTGCTTCTCCAAACTCTCCCTGACCAAAAAATAGGCATTCCGTCCACACTCAACCATGCCTTTCCTTCAATGCACCTTGAAGTTCATACATGCCTCCCTGACTTTGCTCATGCTCATTCAACCAGCTAGAAAGCATCCCAGCCCAAAAGTAACAAATGTCTACTCTTTCTCTCCAGCAAATTACCACAGCCATCATTAAAACTTTTGAGACTTTTTCCCCCAGACAAAACTAACTTATACCTCATCTAGGCTCCTTAGCATCTTATGCTTAGTGCTACTTCTATTTTTCTTCAGTGTGACACCCCTTTGAGGACAAGGGCCATGTGTTTACTCAAATTCATAGCTCTCTTCCACCCTCCCAGCTCCTTGTCCAATATCTGGCACCTGGTAAGTATTAAATAAATATGTAAATGCAACCATGTATTCCATTAGAGAGCTCTTTTCCTTATTTACCTGAAGGGCCTCTCTCTTTCACTCCTGTCATGGTGCGCTTGAAGAATCCTGATGAAGAAGTAGGTGACAGCAGAAAAGATGACAAGAAGTCCAACCACGGAGGCGATGGTGATGCCTATGACCATGGGCTCAGACACAAACTCCTCACAGTGCTCGCCTCGGTACCACCAGTTCTCACCCACCCGGCACCTGCAACCAACAGTCACCAAATCCAATATCTGAATCCCTCTGTTCACACCGACAATTAACAGCGGAACCTTCTGAGAAACTGGGGAAAATAGAGAAGTAAGCGCTGACCACGTGAAGCTTCATAAAGAATTGAATAGACAGGTTAAAAGATCGTACAGTTTAAGGCCATGTGTAAAGCCTAGCACAGACCTAGTATGTCCACAATGACTGTTTGAGAATAGCTGAATAAAATGCTAAATAGATTTAAGGAAATCATTCTACTTAACCTCCTTATCTATGGATAACCAAAAAGCAGTCCTAGGAAAGAAAGTGACTGGCATTAGGACATAACGATCAGTCTGCTACAGAACCGGGTCTAGAACCCAGGCTTCTAGACTCCCCATGTCCTTTCAGTGCCCCCAAAGATATCCTTCAAACCCTAAGGCCACAGGGGAAGGAAATCACTGCTTTTCTAAATAATATTCATTTCTCTGGATATGAAGAGACTGTTTTTTTCCTTATAAACTTTATACTTCTTCATATAGAAGAGTCTGGATTATTTCTACTTATTTTCTGTTTCTGCATCTATGCCAGCATTTGCCCATTTTGACCTTGCAAACTGTCCTCTAGTTTGTGTTTCTCCTCCTTATTCTCAGCATTCTTTCCTCTTCAACCATGCAGTTTTGGTTGTGTGTGTGGTTGGAAAGTTGATTTGTTTGACTTTGTTTAAGGTGCGTGGGCAGAGGACAGTTGGGCTAACTAAATCTACTCATCTTCTCATTCGTTCTACCTTTAGAAAATGGATCTCTGATGCACTTAAAGAAAAACATTTTTGTCACCACTTTGAAAACTTTAAATACTTGCTTTTCTTTATCTTTGAAATACTAAGTAGGAATAAGAGGGGCCCAAAACCTTTAAAAATATAATTTAAGTATAACAATAAAACTCATTTTCATTTTCAGATATAGAGGAAAGTGTTCATCTTATGCCTAAACCTCATTTGAACACCAGTTTCCTTATTATCACCATCAAAAACTATAATACAAAGATCTCCATCTGCTCCAAGTACTCTCAGTAGGACTTTTTTTTTTTTTTTTTTTTTTGTGGTAGAGTTTCACTCGGGTCACCCAGGCTGGAGTGCAGTGGGAGATCCCGACTCACTGTACAAGCGATTCTCCTGCCTCAGCCTCCCAAATAGCTGGGATTACAGGTGCCCGCCACCACACCAGCTAATTTTGTATTTTTAGTAGAGATGGAGTTTTACCATGTTGGCCAGACTCCTGACCTCAGATGATCCACACACCTCAGCCTCGCAGAGTGCTGGGATTACAGGCGTGAGCCACCATGCCTGGCCAGCAGGATGTATTTAGACAATTTTTTTAACAGTTCCTTAACAGCATAAAACATCCAATTGAAATTCAGGCCTGTTAAATGACTTATCCTCACACGACAGTTAGATGGCTCCCCTCTGTTGCCTAGATATAACTTCCGTAATGCATACTATAATAAGTATCCTAAAATTATAGGTATAGTTCCCTTTTATTTAGATAAAATATCTATCACCTTTAAAGACAAAATCTATAACTACAACATACCTACAAATGGCCCCATGTCCAGGCATAATGTCACACTTTCCATCATTCAAGCAGAAGTCAGGCTGTAGGTCACAGAGACTCTGACAGGGCCGTTCTTCCATACTCAGGTATCCAGGGAAGCATCTGCACTTTGCTTCCCCACTCCAGGGGTTGACTAGACACTCAGAAAATTCATTACAGGCTTGAAACTTGCAAGGGTTGGCTTCATCACCTAAAACATTAAACAAAAAATAATGCAAGAAAAGACAAAGCACAGAAATTGGTGTATACAAAGACCCTCATTAAAGTTCTCCCCCAAAGTCGATGGGACAACCCCCTTCCAGAACCATTAAAGTACACCATCACCACCAATACCACACAAACAAATTCTCATTCATCCTAAGATTGATAAGCTTTTGTCAAATTTTTCTGCAGGAGGATCCAAGATGGCCAAATAGGAACAGCTGCAGAATGCAGTTCCCAGAAAGAACAACGCAGAAGGACAGAGCACCTGGGAAAAGAGGCAGTTATGAGTTCCACTGCAGGAGACTTAAACGTACCTGCCCAGCAGCTCTGCATGGAACAACAGAGCTCCCAGCATAGCACCTGAGCTCTTATAAGGGACAGACTGTCTCCTCAAGAAGATCCCCGACCCCCGTATACCCAAAGAGACACCTCATAATGAACAGCTCAGGCCGACACTTGGTGGGTACCCTTCTGGGACAAAGATAACAGAAGAATAAACCAGCAGCAACCCTTACTATTCTGCAGTTGCCACAGGTGATCCCCAGGCAAGCAGGGTCTGGAGTGGACCTCTGGCAGTCCTACAGCAGAGGGGCTGGAAAACTAAGAAACAGAAAGAAATAACTTTATCATGAACAAAAAGAACGTCCACTCAGAGACCCCATCCGAAAGTCACCAACTGCAAAGACCATACATAGATAAAGCCACGAAGATGGGAAGAAACCAGCACAGAAAGGATGAAAATACCAAAAACCTGAACACCTCTCCTCCTCCAAGGGATCACAACTCCTCACCAGCAAGGGAATAAAGTTGGATGGAGAATGAATCTGATGAATTGGCAGAAGCAGGCTTCAGAAGCTGGGTAATAACAAACTTCTCAGAGCTAAAAGAACACGTGCTAACCCAATGCAAAGAAACTAAGAACCTTGAAAAAAGGTTAGACGAAATGCTAAAGAGAATAAACAGACTAGAGAAGAATATAAATGACGTGATGGAGCTGAAAAACACAACAAGAGAACTTCATGAAGCATATAAAAGTTTCAATAGCTGAATCAACCAAACAGAAGAAAGGATATCAGAGATTGAAGATCAACTCAATGAAATAAAATGAGAAGGCAAGATTAGAGAAAAAAGAGTGAAAAGAAATGAACAAAGCCTCCAAGAAATATGGGATTATGTGAAAAGACCCAATCTACGTGTAATAG
>CAUYLG010028588.1:0-31358 GCA_963573385.1 Cacajao melanocephalus
AATTCACACATAACAATATTAACCCTAAATATAAATGGACTAAATGCCCCAACAAGCAACAGAGACTGGCAAATTGGATAAAAATTCGAGACCTGTTGGTGTGCCGTATTCGGGAAACCCATCTCACATGCAAGGATACACATAGGCTTAAAATAAAGGAATGGAGGAAGATTTACCAAGCAAATGGAGAGCAAAAAAAAGGAGGGATTGCAATCATATTCATATCTCTTGCATACAACATCTTCTTTCTGGTAAAAAATGAGGAATTTAGAAATGGAAAAACCATAGGAAGATAGATAAGTATCTAGTCTTATAATAAGAACTATAAGAAACTTTGTAAAATAGAGTTATTAAAATTGAGGAAATTTAAGAAGTATACATGGGAAAAAGTGAGCAGAAGTGTGTTAATTTCATCATATTTCCAAATTATAGCAATTCTAAGGAAAAAAACCCTCTTGTATATGAGCTTGGCTTTTCACAGGCAATAACCACTGACATTGTAGGTTCAGCCAACTACAGATATCTAGCAGTTTGTTAATAAAAGATCTGATAGAGAGAAAAACTCGCATGAAACCATTGATCTTATGAGAAATTATCATTTTATGTGATGACATCTCCTCATTACACAAATGTCTCAAAGGTTTCTACTTGGTTAAAGAGTTTGATTTATTGTTTATCAAGATCTTTGTGATGATTTGCTATTATACAGCATTTGAAGTGTATCTCCAACCAGTTACAGATTCCATCAATTAAGAGTATAAAATATAAATATACATATTTAAAGAATGCATCATTATGATCAGTAGATAAAATTCACTATTACAGAAGAATGAATAAAAAATCTATATAAGTACATCTATAATCTCTTTAGAATAGAGTAATTACTGATTATCCTTTGCTGGGGACTGGTAAACTCTATATGGGTATGTGGTTTTTTCAACCCTTAGCATGATTTATACTTCTAAGAAAAAAAAAAAAGGAAGGGAAAGGAAGGGAGCCACTTTTTAACTTGGCATTTGAAATACTTTCCTTTTTTTTTTTTTGCATTTCTATTTATTGTCATTTGTGTTGAGGCACGGGCTTAACAGCAAAACATGTAAATGACGGAGTTACTGAATAGGGCTAAGATGCTTTTGGAACTAACAACAGCAAGGAGATGTCTTACAAAGTATGGCAGTCATAATAGAATAGTGTTCATACTAAGTTCCTTATTATTTCCCTGTAATTTACCAAATCTTACTTCTCTGGTTTTCCCCAGCACGACCATATTTTATTTCTCTTGTCCTGTTTTTATAATTTTCGAAACATAAAATTTGGAACCATATAAGCTTAGTTAAAGTAAATTATCTTCTCATATGGCTAATTTTGCAGAAGTCTGCTCTAAGAGTCTTAGACTTTTCACCTTGCATTTATAAATAACTATGATGCTGAGCTTAAAAAATTAGATAATAATAATACCTATATTTTAAATCATGTCTTATAAGTGTTAGCACATAAGTATAATAAGAATGAGAAAAACAAGGGGAGGAGGAGGAAAAGAAGAAGCAGAAGCAGCGGCAGCAGAAGAGGAGGATGAAAAAGGAAAGAATGAGAAGAAGAAGGAAAAATAAGAAGAAATGATAGTCATAGTAGTAGTAATCAGTTTCAAGAATTCAGCAGCCTTGGATTTGTCAGATTTGTATTCCAGATTTGACATTTATATATATATACATATATACACACACACAAATATATATACTACACACATATGTATATATGTGTATGTGTATATATGTGTATGTATATATATGCACACATGCGTGTATATATATACACACACATATATGCCATATAATATATTTAAATAAAGCAAATCAATTTACTCTAGACTTGTTCTTCCAAATATGAAGTATATATCTTTTCCCAGTAATTTTTTTAGCTAAAACTTCCTGGAACATTTATTTTTATATTTTTTCTTAATATTTTCTTGTGATCATCTGCAGAAGATGTAAACTTCTATTTAATACAGATGTCGGAAATACGTCTTTTGTGAAATAATGTCTCTTCCTTTATCTATAGCAGTAGTTTTTAACAAGGGTCATTTTGATCCCAGGGACATACAACTATACCTGTATACATTACACATTAGAGAGAGATGTTACTGGAATCTAGTGGATAGAGGCCAGGGTTGCTGCCAACCATTCTACAGTGCAAAGGACAGGCCCCCACAACAGAAAAATCTGTCCCAAAACATCACTGGTGCAGAGACTGAGAAACCTGATTGAGGGCTATTATGTGATCAAATTCATTATTAATGAAAATGAAGCGAAAAAGCTTTGCTTTTACCTAAATTCACAATTCAGGATGCTGTAGACCTTAGATATGCACAGGATATTCTGCATGCTTACATAACTCTAGGCTAACATAACTTAATTGTATTCTCCTCAGCACATTTACTCATCATTTCTGCAGCTGACTTAGCCTAAAACTCAAGTCCAAGTTGACATTTAAAGTCCATTTTTTTGGTCTCACTTTCTTCATGAAATTTTTATTAGTTTCAAATTACTTTTATCACACACCCAGAATTTCTCAGAGTATCAGCTAACTGAAATAGAATCTAGTGTCTGCTATATAGTAGGCAATACATTTATGTGCTCTTCTCACTGGCCTCCACCTCCTTTTATGCCTTTGTAGTCTGATCTTCTATTGACTGAGCATTTAGTTGTATAAAGTTTTGCCATTGTAATTAAATTGTCGTTTTTGAAGGCATGTCTTCTTTATTCCATGAAAATACCTTTATTTGCATTATATAATTTTTTTTACATTCCAGAATTGTTAGCACTAAAGGTAGTGCTTCAGCAAATGAAGCGAAGAATATAAAAAAAAAAATGCAAGAAGACAAACATTTTTATACCTCTAGCTCCTAAGTAGTGACACAATATTAATGTATTACTTTTGCGTGTGTATTATTTTTAACACTCTAAGAGTTTTACAAACTTTCAGGTTTTTAAGGTAATGTTTATGCTTAATATTATTTTCCTTTGGTCTGATTTTGAAAAATGAAAACAAAGATATATATTTAAAATATATGTCAATGTTTGAGATGTTTGTTTTTATATATTATACCTTTAACAGCATTTTAGTTCATTAAAAATTATATTTGGGTCTCTACAGTTTAATAATGCAATTTTGTAGGTATTCCTTCTTTTGGGAATTTACCTGTTGATTACAAGAAAAGAGAAAGAATTTTCAATATAAATAAGATAGAAAAAACAACAACAACAAAATATCTTGCTGGTTTAAGGAATTTTAAAATGTATCTGTTTTGCCTTTACAGAAAGTGTGGACTATGGGCCAGTTTTTGTGCAAGAACCAGATGATATTATTTTTCCAACTGATTCAGATGAAAAGAAGGTAGCATTGAATTGTGAAGTTCGTGGCAATCCAGTTCCCAGTTACAGGTAGGAATTCACTGTTAATCGTTTTTCTTAAGTCTTAAAGGCTTTCCATCAGCGATACTCTGACACTCCCAGGGAGGATTATACATATTTGTCTTCTGATTTTTCCTAAGATGGCTTCGAAATGGAACAGAAATAGATCTGGAAAGTGATTATCGCTACAGTTTGATAGATGGCACCTTCATTATAAGCAATCCAAGTGAAGCAAAGGATTCTGGTCATTATCAGTGTCTAGCAACGAACACTTTGGGGAGTATTTTAAGTGGAGAAGCTACCCTTCAGTTTGCCTGTGAGTAAAATATATGGTTTTTCTGTATACATATATATATAGTGTGTATATACAGTTTGGATTTTTAAACTTAAGGAAAGAAAAGCTTAAGATCTCAAATTTTTAAATGTGGTGAAACTATGGTAATTAGAATTATGCAAACAATATGTGTCTTCCTGGGATATTTTAAAATTTTCTAAAAGATTCACTGTCTTCAAAATAAACCTGATATACTAGCCTGAGAAGTTAAAGTCCTATGGATGAAAGTACATAAAGTTTTAGAATTTGTAACAACCTATTTTGAAACACACCACTCACTATGTATCATTTTCAAGTCTTTGAGGCCAAATTAAACTTTCTATGAGGAAAAAATTTATAATTCAAATATCTTTTGAAATCTGATTCTCTCCATCTCCTTTTTAAAATATCTACTATTCTATGTATTATAGTAACCATTTGCTATAGATTTCTAAAAATATGAGATAGCATATTCTAAAAATTCTACTTACAGTCAGGTGACAAAAAATATCTTCAAAATGCTAATCTTTTAGGTTTTTGACTGTAGCTCCCAGGTGTCCCAATTTTCGTCTTGCAAAAAAGATACCATATGTGGCTATACTGACTTAGACACACACTGACACAGACACACACACACACACACATACGTGTAAGCACACGAATATAAACATTTCTAAGGAAGGTAATATATCTGATTAACTGGAATCCCAGCTACTCAGAAGGCTGAGGCAGGAGAATTGCTTGAACCCAGAGGCGGAGGTTACAGTGAGCCAAGATCACACTACTGCACTCCAGTCTGGGCAACAGGATAACAGA
This sequence comes from Cacajao melanocephalus, assembly GCA_963573385.1. Classification (NCBI taxonomy): domain Eukaryota; kingdom Metazoa; phylum Chordata; class Mammalia; order Primates; family Pitheciidae; genus Cacajao; species Cacajao melanocephalus. The sequence goes on from CAUYLG010028588.1 coordinate 4,540, forward strand.
GTGAGACTCTGTTTCCAAAATATATGTGTGTGTGTGTATATATATATATATATGTATATATATATGTGTGTGTGTGTGTGTGTGTCTGTGGCTTTGTGTGTATACATCAGTATAGCCACATACAATATGTGGCTATGTATATATATACACACACACATGTACATATATATATGCACACACATACACATATCTGATTAGCTAAATATATTGATTCTTAAAAACTCTTGAAATTATTTTACTTGCAATGAGAGCTTACAATAAATTAAAAATAGGCTAATAGGCAAAACAGTTTATTATTATTCCTTAGTAAGTAATCCAACTTGAAATTAAATTCTTAAGGATAGAATCTCCACAACATACTGAGAAAGCCAGGAATCTTTATGTTAATAATTAAAGTGTAATTGTATTGGCTACATAAGAGATTATGAAATGATTCTTAAATTAAAATTGCACCTGGAAGAATGTAATAACTGATATTTCTCTATAAAATCTTTCTCAGGTATCATTTCTAATTAACCCAGAATTCAGACACCCTACTAAAGAAATGTGAAATAGAAAAGGAATGAATAGAGAATTGATAATAAATACAGTTTGATGAACACTGAGATAGGTCCTAGAAAAATGTAAATATCATCTTTTAAGGTAGATTTGCCTAAGGAGTTCATATAGGTACATTTACATAGGCCAAAGACACCAGATAGCAGCCTATATAGATTCTTTTTATTTTGGAAAATATTACATGGTGTGTCACAGAACTGAATACTTTATAGTATGCACAATTAACAAAATAACCTAATGAACTAAATAAATAACCCTCATAATAGCTCCTTTATTCAATATTCTTTTCAAGATAGATGCAGCATATCTAGAAAATATGCTATACAAATATTAGTGGCTTATACCTTACACTTTGGTGTACAGCATCTGACACAAGGTATTACCAGTTAGCTATAGCCTATGTGTCAGTTGTTTTTCTTCTCGTGGAATCAAATTTTGCCAATGTTTTTCTGCATGCATTTAGAGCATAAATCTATTTATTTTACCTATCTATATGACTTGGTTGTCCTAGGTTTTCTGAAAAGATCAAACACAGTTGTGAAATACACCCACCTGAAGTGAACACTTTGGCACCAGCATTTACAATTCAATGTCCAGGCGTGGGAAGTACTATTTATCTTACATATCTTACCTATTGGGCATGAAGCTGTCTTCAGCTTCATTTAGAACAATATCTGATTATTTTTAACTTAAACATTATGGGTTTACATATGCATTCAGTGGTAGCACCTTATGACTCTACCCCTCTCTACTTTCCACCAAACTCATTGGCTAGATATGCATAGGAACTCATGAGGTACCTGGTTAAAGCAGACAGTTACACAGGGAAAACCACTTCTGCCTCCAAATTATTTCCCCACCTAGATGCCATTATCTTATTCTTATGATACTGAAACAGTTAAGTCCTTTAGATGTAGCTCCATCTGTTTTTCCAGGTTATCTTTGCAAATAAATGCAAATATGGGCAGTAGGGAGAAAAGATGAAGATTTGATTAACCTACTAGTATACCTGCATGAGAGTTTGGGTGCTCTAGGATTCGGAGACTCAGAATCATTCAGAGATTAGGGAGAGAAAATGAGGTACAAAGATGGGGAGAAAAAGAAAAGGCGTTTCTGAAATGAAGTGAAAGAACACAAAGGCAATGTGAAACTTAAAAATTGGGTGGGTAACTTTACTTTACGTTGTGATTTTCTAAAGACCAGGATTATAGGCAAATATATTTAATAGAATGCACTCGCTGTTGTTGGAGTGTTTATTGTCTGAAGGAATTTTTGTGGAGAAATACTTATTACTTTTCATATATTTTAAAGCTGAATATTTTATATCCATCAGGCTTTATTTAAAAATGTGAATATTCATTTTACAACGAATATTTCAAAATTAATATATTTAGTAGAGTGAGACAATTACTAAAGCATATTTAATCAAATTTTGTTAAACATTTATTAAATACTGCATATACAGGTCTATTAAATGTACTAAATGTTTTAAAATTAGACTGAATTTATAAGTCATCAAAATGATTGCAAAACTTTTCACTAATACAGTAGTTATAGTTAAACTCTACTTTGTACTTATTATTGAGGCATATTTGCATACTCTACTCAGTCTATAATAATTTTATTGAATACATATTTTTACATTTTATACATTAATTTTATCATATATTGTAAAATACCTTTTTCAGAATATTGTTATGCTGTGCTACTGTTGCCATGATTTTGTAAAATCAAATATAAAGGAGGATTGCATTATCCAAGTCAAAGTCTATTTTTGAGTTACCAATCAAAGGAGTTTTGATTGCCTCTTTCAAATGTGAGATCTGTTTAACAGACTAGTTCACTTTTGTGATTAACCATTATTATTATTATCAATGATATTATTTCAGTCTTCAGCTTTTACATAGACTTTTGCCTTTTAGAATATGACATTTTTGCTTGAAATTATGTGATTCTAAAGATTATTGAATAATGTTAAATAAATGTAGAATGAGGATTTCCTAATTACATTAATAGGAAAAAGTACTAATTTGTAATTTGTAAGAGATATATATGTAATTGAAGAATTAGGTTATCCATATACTAACATAATATTAAATTATCCATATACTAACAATTATTATATTTATTATACTATAAATATAAAATATAAATATATTGGAGTTCTTTCTTTTGCATGGAAATTACATATTTTTAAAGAAAAATTTCTGATATTTAATATCATTAAAGTCGTATGGCTTTTTGCAGATTCAACATGTATCAAATATATATTTTATATACATTATATGTGATATACATAAAAATATATATTTGATATATATGTGATATATATGATATATATAAAACTGTGTGTGTGTGTGTGTGTATATATATATATATATATATGCATAGTTTGTATAGTGACACTCCCTTAAAGCTAAGAGAGCTCTTATTAGCAAGAAATATGTTTTAAAACATTCTACCTTTCCACTAATCACAGCTTGTCTTCCTGCTCCCCAGCCGCTTGTCAGGCATAGATTCAGCTGCTTTTCAGTGGCTGTAATAGTATAGAGATTAAAATCTAGGTACTGCAGGTTTATCTCTAATGTTATCCTACCTACCTACAGAACTAAGTTCTGGAGCAATAGCATTATTGCTAAACCAGATAATAAAAAATACTTTAAAAATATAGGTTTTCAATATCTCAAGCTCACATTGATAGCTTATATTTACTGAATGCTTACTTGTGTGGCAGATCATGCTCTCTGTTAAGTACATTAGCTCATTTTTTTCCTAATAACCAACATGTGAGTTTTTCACGTTGTAAAATATAAATGCATTTAGCAGATAATACCTCTAATTTAACCCTCACAGTAATCGGTCATTTCCTTTCCAATATCAACGTGTATTGGATTTATTTTGTGACCTAGCCAATTTGATTTTAGAAGTTCTTCTTCTAAACTTTAATTATATTAAAAAGATACTGGAATCTTTTTAAAAATCTGACATGCTTGCTTCATCACTCATCATTTCATAATCAATTTATTAACACCGATCTAACAGAAATTCATATTAGTAACAAAAATAATCATAGAATCATGAATCATAGTATTCTGCATTTCTTCTCATTGTTCAAATTTAGCATATAACCACTTATTTAAAAGAAGTTTAATAGTTTAGGAGACATTGAGTTTCTTTCCAGATCTGGAATTTTGCATTTATAGTAATTTTGATGTGTAATTACTCTTTTTTATTAATGTATTTTTTCTTTTAACAAAAATGTTTCCTCATAATTTCATTATTTATTGAATAACCTACAGTTAGGACCTAGAAAGCTAAATTTTCTAAATGAATTTTAGATAGGACAAAGACAACTGCAGCTGTAGCAGAAGCTGACACCATCATAGGTCCTATCTTTTTGCAGAAAGTGATAAGGAAGTGAATGTTGATGCCTTTTATTAATACCTCGTGATGCAGCATAAATAAAATTATATCTAGTATTTGGGAAAATGAAGCAAGTATAAATCAAATTAAATTGCTTTTAAAGTTTCATTTCTATTCATTTGTCATCCAGTCTATTAACAAATACAGAATACCAAATATATGTTCCTATAATTTTATTTTATTAACATATTTAATCTTTACCTCTTTCTACAGGTGATTTTTTTTTTTGACTTGCTGTATAAGATGTATGCTCAGGAAAAGATACATGTGTAATTAAGTAAATACATTCCTAGTAAAAATATACTTTATAACAGGTCAAGATAGTGCAAACCATCAAGTGAAACAAATATTTCTCTGATGGTTAAAGCAAAAGAAAGAAATAAAAACATGCAAAGGAATCTAAAGGAATCTAATTCCCCTCCACATCCAACACTTCCGCAAAGGAAGAGAATCTCTTCTTGACGGATTTTCATAGAAATCGTTCATTTGAGGCTTTTCATTGCCATCCCAACAACATCTCTGAATCAGTTCAATAGCAAGTTTAACTAGCATGACAAAAAGCCAAAACTTTATTTAACTAGACCTAGAATTTAATTGTGAAGCTATTCACTTTACTCACTGATTAATATGTTTTTTTTTTTTTTCCTCTCATTTGGATTTGGACAACAAAGAGATTTGGGCAGCTGCTGTGCACTAGTTCATTTACCCCTCACCTGCCTCATGGGCTTCCATGTCTACCCAGGAGGAACCTCATTTTAAATTCTCCCTAAATGAATATTTATGTATAAACATGGTTCAGCTTAGTGTTAATACTTAGTTTAGCGTTAATAAACCTAACCATCACAAGGGTATAGTAAAAATTAATGAGGCGGAGAACTCATGTGAGTGAACTGGATTTTAAGGTCAAAAATGAAAATATGAGCACAAAACTGGAGTTGTTTTGTTAGGGATGATTATTACTGATTATCAGTGAAATTATTTTTGACAAAAGATATTTTGTTCGTGAAGCTTATGTTTATCATCAGGATAATTTCCTCACTGAGTATAGTGATTTCTCTTCAGTGACAAGCAAGAATACACCATATAAAACTTTGTCACTCTCACACTTCTCAAACATCCTTCAGAAATCCAAAGCTCGTAGCAATTTCTCCACAGTTGTGATTTTGAGAAATAATTCATGCCAGCAAGTCAAACATAAAATGAATCGGGAATAAAATCTCCTTATGCTGTCTCTTCAAAAATATCTTCATGTGTAATTCTTGGTAAATTGATAGTTTATATCTAAATTTGAACATACCGCTTTTCAGAGCATTTAGATGATTTAGATCCAGACTGTTCCATTAGTTTTCCTTGAGGCATTGATTAAAATAACCTATTTAACTCTTGGAGAGATTATATGACTTTTGCAGCTTTGTATTTAAGCCCTTTAATTTAACCTATCATTTTCATATAAAACTCAAAAATCAGTTCTCTGGCTTTTTTCATAACTTTTTCTCCAAGGTAAAATTGACCTTAGAGTTTAAAGCCACATTTTACTAGTAGTGTTTAATATCTAATAAAATGATTTGAATAATCGCAAACTCCACAGAATATGCAAAGCTTTATTTCATTAGTCTCTGAGGCTTAGCCCATAATAACTTTATTAAATCATCTGAATATTAATCTGAATGAAAAACTCATATTGACATGGATAAATTTACTAGTTGTAAAATTATTAGGTGTTATTACAAAATAAATTAATGTTTGTAATTGTATTGTCCATACACAAATAACTTTTTTTTAAAGAAAATCCCAACTCACAATAAAATATTGTTAAGTGTTTCTTTAAAAGTATAATTACTTTGGTCATAGATACAGTAGCTGTGAGTGTGTAATCCCTTGGCAAAATGCAGTATGGATTATTGGATTAAGTTCATAGGAAACAATTTAAAAATCAAAAATATGTAATTTTATGCTTTATTTGCTTTAAATTTTTGTAAGGATGATGTCTGGCTATATTGCCCAGGCTGGTCTTGAACTCGTGGTTTCAAGTGATCCTGTTGCCTCAGTCTTCCAAAATGCTGGGATTATAGGCATCAGCCAAGATACCCAGCCTAATTTTATACTTTAAAAGGAAATTAAGAAGAGTGAATGAAATTTGAAGTCTGTTGCAGAGTACCCTGACACTCTTATTTCTGTTGTATACATTACACATTTGCAAGTATTTTATTTATTAAAGTGCATCCAAACAGGTACTTTGATTATTTATGAAAATCATGAATAACTGCCTTTATATGACAGATGACCTCCAACAAAATGGTTCCAATTTCCTGGCTCAGTACAGGGTATATTTTATCATAGTGCTCTTTTACCTGCTTTTAGAAATTCAGAAAGTCAGTTCTTCATTCAAGTTTCAAAGCAACCAGGATCAGGGACTGTATACATCTTCTGACCTTTAGTGCTGAAGCACATTTACTTAATTCATTGCCTTTATTCCTTAGAAGAGTGTTTGTGGAGACCTTTCCCAAGTATAAGAAATTCCAAAGCACTGAAGAACAACAGATGTTTTGAATTTCACTTAATAGTGTCAGGTTAACATGATAAAATAGCTGCTCCATCTCAGGATGACTTACAATCTTGTTGAATATAAAGATACCAATATAATACAAAAAAAAATCAACAAAGGGGCAGTATACATGGGCAGATAGAGACTATTCTAAGATCATTTTATTCTACAAGAAAGTATTTCATTGAGGGACAAGTCACAACAGAATTTGGAGTACCCTAGAGATCTCGTAGACTTAATTTCACCTGAGTCAAAGAAACAACAATTATTATGCATTGACGACATTCCATACCAAGTGGTACACATTGCTGCACTTCATGTGTAATGAGTAGATAGATGGATAATTGATACGTACATAGATATATAGAGAGAGATAGATATGTGTGTGAATATAAACATATATAAATATGTAGGAGGTATATGTGTGTGTATATATTATATATATTTTAAAACAACATGAAAATAAACAGTAAAATTTATTGAACACTTAAATTGTAGTCCAACTACTAAACATATTTAATGTATCACCACCCCCTTTAATCCTCACATCAATTTGATGAAGTTCTGTTACTGACCTAATTTATAAGTGGAGAAAAAATGAAGCTGAGGGAAATCAAGGTATTTCTCCAGACACACAGCTAGTAAGTAATAAAACAGTAACTCCAAATCAAATCTTACATCAAACTTCGTACTTAAAATCATAATACTGCCTCGTTCAACTCAAAACACACTTCGGATTACATTTTTTTGTTTTGTTTTGCATGTCTGTAATTAATTTATGCATATAGAATTTATTCATTCTCTGCTCTCTCTATGACATTGTTCTGGATATTGGCCTGTAGTGGGCAATACACATATTGAAAGTACTTGAGGCTAGCAAAATCAGTACCAACCCTTCTATTTCATATCAATATCCTTGCCGATCTGGAATGCCTGACCAATTTTTCTATTTCCTAACATCTGTCTTCTTTACTCCAGCCCCACTACACTCTCTCTGTATTGCTTTCTGGAATTACCTATGCAAAACACAATTCTGACCATGTTGCCCCTACATAAATCTTTGATGGCTTACATTAATTGCATGGAAGTTTGTAATTTGCCCTACAGGTGTATAGAGGACACAAAAGAATAAGAATGTTGCATTAGGAATATGTATCCAGAGAATTCTGTAGGGAAAGTCATATTAGGAGGTCATTTTAATATTCTAGGTAAAAAGGGCTTGAATTCTCCCTCTGTGGGAGGCTTGAAAATAAATGAGAATTTGCAAATGACTGAATGGATGGTGGTGGGAGTATAAAAACATATGGAGGAGTTAGAATGAGATTAGGATTCTGAGCTTGATCAATTCAATTGAACAATTTATAATGTCATTACATAATCAAGTCACACAGATAAGGGAAGTGATTTCTGGGAGAATAAATAAGTTCAGTCTGAGATAGAGTTATTCTGACTTTCAGGAGGAAATATCCAACATTTAAAAATATTTGTTGGTGCTCAGGAAAGGCAGATGGGAACTGGCCACAAAATGCACTGAGAGACTAATAAACCATGGAAATGTTTCACCAGCAAGAATTTGTACTAAGAATAAAAGTCAGCAGCAGACCTAAACTGTAGGAATATATGTTTTTCTCTCAAAGAGAGACAACAAAAGGTAGAAAGAAAGAAAGATAGTGAAAGAGAGAAAAAGGGATGATCCAAGAAGTACAGGAGAGAACCAAGAAAATAGAGTATAATACAAATGATGTCCAAAGTTTAAGGTGGGGAGTGATGTCAGATGCTAAAGTAACTCTCAAAAGAGATCTTTGGGCCAGATGCTGTTGTTCATACCTGTAGTTACAGCATTTTGAGAGGCCGAGGCAGGAGGATTGCTTGAAGCTTGGAATTCAAGACCAGCCTGGGCAACGTGGCAAACTCTCATCTCTACGAAAACAGAAATCAGCCAGATGTGGTGGTTTGTGACTACAGTCCCGTTACTACAGGAGGCTAAGGTGGGAGTCTCTGTTAGCCCAGGAGTTCTAGGTGAGCTGTGATCACTCTCCTACATTGCAGCATGGGCAACAAAGGGAACTCTGTCTCAGAAAAACAAAAACAAACAACCAAAAAACTTTCTATTTTGAGACCTTTAAAGTTCAATATGATAGGAACAGAAAAGAGACTCCAAGGCAAATCATTTTCCAGGTTTCTTTGTGATTTTTAGGGTGTCCTAAACTATATATAGTCCTCATATGAAAGTAATAGGTATTATAGTGAATATTGATTTTGGCCATAACAGAAATGAGGATATAAACCACATACTTTTGTGGGCATGACATGAGACTGAAACTGTGGTAGTATTTACTAGTAGAAAGAAGAAAGTCTGTGTAGAGAATGAGGAAATGAAATTGGAAAACAGAGTCTGATTAGTGAAATGCATTTCTCCTCTTCAAGTAAGGTATCCAGATCCTCTAGATTTTCTTCTTCGAGGGAAATACTCTGCCATGTACAATATAGTCAATGTTGTAACTGTTATGTCAAACTGGAAAAAATTTAGTCTGGACTTTCGCATCTTGACCTATAAGCTTAAACTAAGTAAAGCATCTTAATACCAGCCAGGAAGTCATAAAATTTATTGAAGTAATGTCTTCATTCTTTAAAACTAATTTTCATTTCATATTCTTAGATTATTTTTAATAAAATGCAACTATTATCACAATAGAACTAGAAATCAATATAATCTTACTATAATTCTCTAATATCTAGGGAAAAAGTCTCATGATGGTTAGGCTAAACTGATTTTTTTCCCATCTTAAAAAATACAGAGAGAAGGAAGTAAGAGTATAGCAACTTTTCTAAAGAAGGCTCACTGATTACCTATGTGTGGTGCAGAAGGGCTTTAGCACCTGTGAATTCGTGGCCTCAGTTCCTAGGTAAGCTTTCTGCAGTGTTTTGTTTTGAGTCTAATTCAGTGTTTTTGGCGATTTCTGGGGCTGCAGCTGGAGTTTCTCAGAGCAAATTCTAACAAATCATCTTCTGTATCGGACACAGGAGCTTTTTTCCAAGGTAAAAGGCCTCTTCAGCCAATGGCGATGTCAGCCTTGGTTCAAACTATAAATGATGCTGTATGAGCCTGAGCAGAGAGGCTCAGATTAGAAACACCTCATCTTTCACAACTTTCTTAGAATACCCTCGGGCAGTGGGCTTTCAATCTATTCTATAAGAAGTTGTTTAAAATGGTACCTCCGGCAGTTACATTTCTGGTGCTTATAGACTAAGTGTAGACTCAGATGTGATCAGGATAACTTTTCTATGCCACAGATACGTTCTGTTCATTCCATGGGACTTAAGGGCCAAGTATGGAATAGCACTGTGCACTTTATTCTTGAATGAGCTGGAAGACTGAATGTTTTGAGAACAGGCTGATCAGATAGTGTTCTTTGTGTAGGAAAAGTTAAGACAATGAAGAATATTAACTCTTTGTCTAAATCTATTTGTACCCATAGGGATAGGCTTAATGGCTTATGAAATGGTTACCATACCCCAGTAAAGTTCACACTCCCAGAAATGGCCTCAAGGCCATTATTTGGACTCTGTCATTTTTTCAGCTTTCTGTATAATTATTAGGCTATCCTAAACTATACATAGTCCTCAAAGCATTTCATGCTCATTCATGGTATCATGTCTTTATATCATGTTTTCTCTGTCTGCTGGGCTACTGTTCAATAACCCATGCCTCTCTCTCTTTTTCTCTCTCTGTCTCTCTCTCTGTTTCTCTCTGTCTGTCTGTCTCTTTCTGTCATATGTTCCCTTTATTTATTTCTGGTAACATTTCATTGCAACCATTTATAACAGTGTCTGAAACCATTTCAAGCACACCACTGACTTTATTAGACTATAAACTCATTGAGGGCAGATTTCATGTCTTATTTAGTTTAGTAACCAACCTCTAACATGTAAGTTCATAGTCAACACTTAGTGAATGCTGGCACAATGTGTGAGTGAATTAATAAAATATCCTTCAGCACCACAGTAGCCATTACCCTCCAAAAGAATTCCCTTCTGATACCTATGAGAAGATTGATTTCTTAGGAGAAACATACAGAGCTATCTTTAGCAGTCACAATCAAGAATCAAAGTAAATCATACAATTTATGCAGAAATACTTTATTAATTATATGGTCTCCAAATAGATAATAGCCAAATTATTACTACATTTAAAATGAATTTTAATAACTATAGTAATGAATACAATTAGTGTTGATACAAGTGTTAATATCCATTTCAATGCAGTAATAATATTTTTATGTATCATTTTGCATACTATTGGTAATATCTTACATATAATATTAGATTTCTGAAGCAAACTAAGATATCCTCAAAAAATATGGGAAAGTTACCTTTTTAAAAACGTGATTTTCAATGTGACTCTAGGTGCAGATAGAAGAAAACTCTCTGACTTTCCTTTTTAAGAATAATTCTAGAATTATAGGAGCATCTCTCTATTGATCTCTGTGGTGATAGAAATTTCCTATCCATTTCATAGCGTCTTAGGGTTGGAAACTTAGAGTTAGGTTATAGTGACAGAATTTATCAAACCAAGCAACAAAACTTGCTCTTAAGCTTTTTGAAAAATGTACGTGCAAATGTTCATCTCTTTCAGTTGCCAGCGCTTAAGGTGTCTACTCAGTGTCTCTGCCATAATTCATATCAAAAGATCCCAAAAAAATAGTTTACTCTTTCAGTCAGTTTTTAAAAAATCTTGTTTTCCTGGCCATTATAAGAAAAAAGTAAAAGTGTTTATGTCACAACTCTTAATAAGTGAATGAATTTAGAGAATTGTCTTCCCTAGCTCATAGGAAATTAAATAGCATTTTAAAAGGATCTCATATGTCACAACAGAATAACCAAATATGTGTCTAAGAACTGTCAATAGAGAGCATCAAATGAGGTCATTAATATAAATTCTGTTTTCATAAACATGGTAAATCATCCGCCTAAGAAATCACAACCATAGGAGACTTATGTAAATTATAATTCATGGAATTTTATAAACAGTAATTAAATTAACAAGGTAATAAATAGTATAATGTCTGAGATAGAACTAGGATGCTTATTAAACAAAATTTCTATGTCTCTGTGCACCAGTATGCAAGCAGGTCTAGAAACGTGACCTGAAATTATTTTCTAAATTCCATTATAAGAACACTAACAACTGAAAAAGTCATCAATGATTTCCTATCCTTGACTTTTTAAAAAATACTCATGCAAAATAGAATATATGTGCTTGCCTTTAGAAAATATTCTGTGGCAGAAGTTTCATTTAATTTAGTGCTATTTTGTTTTCTAGAGTGTTTTTGACATTGCTTCTTAAGATATTCTAAAAGTATTTTTATTGTAATTGATTCACCTCATTTTAGAATTGCAAAAATTGTTTTCTCATAAAATAGACACTATAACAAAACATTTTTACCAACTTGCACAATTTTTAAAAATGTAGACATTTAGATTTTATTTACGCTTAATTATTTAAACAATGACAATACTAATAATAATAGCTAAAATTTATTAAGTGGTTATTATGTGCTAGACACTGAAGTGAACGTTTTGCATTTACCTTCATTTTGAACTTCAGAAAATCCTACAAGTTAGGCATTATTTACATTTCTAAACATTTTGGACATTAGGACACTGTGCCTGAAGGAGGTAACCAACTTCCTCAAGGTAGCACAGTTAAAAGATGAAACTGGTATTTTAGTCTTTCTCTATCTAGATTTCTTAATAAATTAAAAAACAATATTCTCCTAATGTTTGTAGATATAATGCATGTGATATCTCTCTAATCTGAACTATCCTGAGGTTATGCTTAATATTCTCACAATCTCTGATTTTGAGATCAGACAATTAAAATGAAAAATATTATATATCCTCTTTATGGTCACACAGCTCAGATTACTGAATTTAACCTGTATAATATATCTGATATATATATGCACATTTAGACCAACCTTTTTTACTTTTAATTCATTATTATTTTTATTTTCTTCCATTTCTTATTTTAGATTCAGTGGTTTATGTGCAGGTTTGTTACCTGGTACATTGCGTGATGCTGAGGTTTGGGTTACAAATGGTCGCATCACACAGTTACTTAGCATAGTATCTAATAGTTGTTCACCCTTCCCTGCAACCCCACTAGTAATTCCTGGTTTCTGTTTTTGTTATCTTTATGTCCACATGTACCCATTATTTATCTCACACTCATAAGGAGATCAGGCAGTATTTGATTTTCTGTTCTTGCATTAATTGGCTTAGGATAATGGCCACCAGCTGCATCCATGTTGCTTCAAAGACATTATTTCATTCTTTTTTTATGGCTCTGTAGTATTCCATGGTATATATGTACCACATTTTCTTTATCTACTCCACTGTTAATGGGCATCTAGGTTGATTCCATGTCTTTGCTATTGTGAATAGTGCTGCAATGAACATGTGAGTGTATGAGTCTTTCTGGTAGAACTATTTGTATTATTTTGGGTATATACCCAGTAATGGGATTGCTGGGTGGAATGGTATTTCTATTTTAAGTTCTTTCAGAAATCTCTAAACTGCTTTCCTCAGTGGCTGAACGAATTTACATCCCACCAAATGTGTATGAGTGTTTTCTTTTCTCAACTGTCTCACCAATATCTATTGTTTTTTTGACGTTTTACTAGTAGCCGTTCTTACTGGTGTGAGATGGTATTTCATTGTAATTTTGATTTGCATTTCTCTGATCACTGATGATGTGGAGCACTTCTTTCATATGTTTATTGGCTGCTTGTTTGTATTATTTTGATAAATATCTGTTCATGTATTTTGCCCATTTTTAACGGGGTTATTTGGTTTTGTTTGTTTAATTACTTACGTTCTTTACAGATTCTGAATATTAAAACTTTGTCAGAGGTGTCATATATAAATATTTTCTTTGATTCTGTAGGTTGTTTACTCTTTTGACAGTTCTTTTTATTTGCAGATGCTTTTCAGTTTCATTAGGTATAACTTGTCAATTTTAGTTTATGTTGCATTTGCTTTTGATGACTTAATCATAAATTCTTTCCCAAGGCCAATGTCCAAATGGTGTTTCCTAGGTTTTCTTTTAGGATTCTCATAGGTCGGGGTCTTACAATTAAGTCTTTAATCTATCTTGAGTTGTTTTTTGTTTTTATATGGTGAAATGTAGAGGTCCAGTTTTATTCTTTTGCATGTGGCTAGACAGCTGTCCCAACATTATTTCTTGATTAGTAAATCCTTTTCTCATTGCTCAATTTTTGTTCAATTTTGTTGACGATCCAATGGCTGTGGGTGTGCAGTATTATTTCTGGGTTCTGATTTTGTATCAGTACCCTGCAGTACCATGCTGTTTTGGTTACTGTACCCTTACAGTATAGTTTGAAGTCAGGTATTGTGATGCCTCCAGCTTTGTTATTTTCATTCAGGATTGCTTTGGCTATTTGGGCTTTTTTCTTGTTGTTGTTACATAAAAATTTTATTTTTTTTAGTTCTATGAAAAATGTTAATAGTTTGATAGGAATGGTGTTGAATCTGTGGATTACTTTGGGCAATATGGGCATTTTAATGATATTGATTCTTCCACTCCATTAACATGGAATGTTTCTCCATTTATTTATGTCACCGAGAGGTTTCTATCAGCAGTGCTCTGTAGTTCTCCTTGAGAGATGTTTCACCTTCTTGATTAGATATATTCCAAAGTATTTTTATAGGTCATTTTTTTTAAATCTATACAACAGTATATTCACACAAGGCTGGTGTATACTTAAACACATTGATTATGCCAATACAATGCCACACAGAGAATATGCATGTCAACTTTCATGCATGGCTTCATTTGAATGTTGTTTTTTTTTTTCAATAAATCAAGCAATATACAGTTTCACTTTATGTTTAGGACTTCACATTCGTTTTAGTTAATGTGTAGGTAAAACTCGAAATAGTCCTAATTACAGGGGAGGTAAAATAAATAGAATTCATGTAATTTGACTATCAGTATTATCAGGTCAAACATGATTGAGGGGAGCATCAAGACTGTGGAAGTCTCAGTAATGTGATTTACTTGGGTTTTAGCCCAAAATAAGCACAATCCAGCCTTCTGTAGTTGTTGTACACACCTTAAAAGAAGGCCTACCTTTAGAAATTAGGGATATTCAAATATTCTACTTTACTTAAAACTGTTTTCTAGCAGCAAAAATTTATAGCTACTGTTGTTGTTGTGAGCATAAACTAAAATAAGTTGAATACCTAGTAATATCAAGAAGTATTTTTCTACTTTCAAAGTTAATGTTCTGGAAGCAAGTTTTAACTGCGATTCAAACTTCATAATCTGAGCTTTCAAAATTTAGGAATACTAGTAATATAAAGTTTATGATATAATCTAAGTACATACAATATGTTCTCTAACATAACCTGTATGATGATATAAATATAGATAAAACTAAATGAATATTTAAATACAAAACGTACAAATTAACTGCCAACCTAATTTTGTTTACATCCCTGGCATCTCTGCATCATATTTAGTATGAAGTTTTCTTTCATATTGCCAGATAGATTTCAGCATGACAACTGGCTAAGGATGTATAAAACTCAATAATACATACACTTTGACATGATCTTTTGAACTTGAAATTTTGTCCTTGACCAGGGTCCACTGAAACTCTTCTGCCACTTAGCGATATCCTTCATCTTTGTTTATAACAGATGTTGTTTTTTTCCCCAGACTCTGACATGGAGACAAATTATCATCTTCCTATATAATTATAAACAGAATTGCTTTTCTAATTTATAGATTATACAGACTTTGTAGGCCTGTATGATTTCCAAAATGCACAGTGTTGTACAAAGGGGTAGGAAAAACAACAAACAGCCATGTATGCCGTAACACAATCCTGTACTAAAATCTCGTTTTGTCTATTTCTTATAAAGTTCAATTAAAATATATTTCCTTATATAGTTTAAAAAGTAATTAATTATTAATCGTATCTAATTTTTCAAATGGTAAATCACTAGTAAAGAGAAATGACAGCAAAAACACAAGGCCAGCTAGTGATGCAACATTTACTTTTGAAAGGATCTTAGTAAGAGAAAAGCAGCTCATTGGCTGTTTAACTCTTGCATAAATATAACAGCTCATTAGAGAAATTTCCACCTCCTAAAACTTCAGTTAATAAACAGGATGATTTTTCTCAATGGATTAACAAAGGCATGTAACATAGTGATTCAATTTACTTTAATGATGATAAATTGTGAGAAGTTGATCTGAGGAGGTGTATATATATGTGTGTGGTTAAGGGGTTGGCTTTGATTACACTGAAAAGTATAAATAGCAATCTAGGTCATCAACTTGTATTGCTGTATTATAAAATATTAATCCTAATAAACATTAAGAATTAACATTAGCTGAAGCAAAAATTGAGGGTTAGTTTGCTGTTGGCCTTTTGTTGTGTTAGAGATAATACATCTACCCTATTTATGGCCTCTCTCCTACTGAAGAGTAAAATAGAAAATAAGTGAGTTACTCTTTCTTCCGTCAAAGTAGAGTCCAATATAATGAAAGAAATGGAAAAAAGCAGATATTTTGTTCTCCTTAGAAGGACAAAGTCAGTGACGGAAATCCAGAATGGGAAGTAGACAGACGGGTTAGTATAGTAGTAGAAAACAATGGAGTAGAGATTTTCCAGTAGAAGGATTTGCCAGTCACATCAAATTCAGCTAATTTGCAGGGAATAATGATAAAGGAACAACATTTGTCAATTAATAGAGCACTGTTGTATATAAAATTAGCACTTCCATTAGAAGAGTGAGGTAGAAGTATCTAGGATGTCAAGAAGTGGGAACATCAAGACTGTGGAAGTCTTGGTAATATCATTTACCTGAGTTTTGGCTTCCAAAATAAACACAGTCTATCCTGTTGTAACTGTTGTACTCACCTTAAAAGAAGCCCTACCTGTAGGAATTAGGGATATTCAAATATTCTACTTTAGTTCAAACTAATTTCTAGCACCTAAAATTTATAGCTACTGTTGCTTTTGTGATCATAGACTAAAATAAGTTGAATACCTAGTAATATTAAGAAGTGTTTTACTACTTTCAAAGTTAGGGTTTAGAAAGCAAGCTTTAATTGCAATTCAAAGTTTATGATCTGAACTTTCAAAAATTTGCTTCTTTGGAAGTAGGCAACAGATGGATAGTGGAATTTACAATAATAAGTTAAGGGGGCATGAAGGTACATAGAGTAAATCTTGGGCAGGTTGTTTTCTTATTTGTAATTGATGAATGGAAGTAATAATTATCTCATAAGAAATATATGGGGAAAGAAATGTGAGTCTAAGACTTGATCTCCCTGAGTCTGGGATCTTTATTTTGCTGACGGTTGTATCCCAAGTGCTGTATACAGTGTCTAGTGCATATTGTTAATTGTATGACACATATCATATGAAAATGTTAACATTATTGAAGTTAATATTCTTAATCGTCAGTATATTATAGTTATTTATGTACTTGTTTTGTGTCTTTTACTAGTAAAAGAAATCTATTTATACTTCTCTCAGATATTAATTGAACACCTGCAATGAAAGAGATACTATCCTGTAATAACACTAACAGTAATACTAACAGATTACTCCTCCCTGTTTGTGCTCTCTCTTCCTGCCACTCACTCTCTGCTATCCTCCTGCAGGTTTTTGGCGTTTAGTATTCTAGCCTTAGCCCTCTCCACATTTCATCTGTATACTGTTTTTAGATGATGTTTTAATCCTTGGCTGCCGCTTTGGACTTGCTATAGCACTGCATAGTCTTTCCCAGAACCCACAACAGGAGCTCAGCTTTGATACCATTTTCCTCAAGGAGGCCTTCCCTTAACTCCTTAAGTAGTTCATTTTAAAATATACTTCTTTTCTTTTGATGTGTGTCATAGTGAAATTATTTGCCTCAGAGTTTTGGGGGATTTGATATTGCATTAATGCATTAGCAAACCAATGGAAAAGCAATAAAATATTTTCCGTGTTTGTAATATAGTTGCATATACGTATACGAAAGTGTCCACACTTCTCTTGAAGCAGTTTTCATATAGTGCAATTATTGTTTTTTTCCACTAAGAGGTATAAAAGCTTCAAATATTGAGATAATATTTGTGAACTAATTAAGAATAAAAATCACTGGCATATAATAAACATGCATTACGTTAATAAGTGAATATCAGTTACATGAAGAGGAATAACTTGCCTCTGCTTTGATCTGTATAACATATATTAACAAAACACCTATTTTGTTCCAGGTACTGGAGTAAGCATCTTCATCTCTTTATATTGAAACCTTGTGTTCATTCAAGGTTTGCATCGTGTCACCTTTTCTTTTGCATCGTCTCCATAACCTCCTCCCTTCTGTGCTTCGGTAGTGTTATCATGCCTTGGTATATTGTAGCAATTTTTATGCAGAAAATTTTTATATGTCTTCATAAGAACATAAATGTCTGAAAGTTTGGGACAAGATTTCTGAATTCTTAAGAATAAAGAATAGTCACTGGGACACAATAAATGTGTATCAGATTAACAAAAAAATGCCAGGAATAAGAAGATAAATTCAAATATATGTGTAATATATTTTTTATTATATGTATAATAAAAATACTATGAAAATTATACTATAGATTTAACCCTTTTTTATTTTACTGGGAAGAATTTGGCTTATAAAATTATTAATATATGTATATCTTGAAATGATATGATATTAAATAACTGAGAAATGATATACAAATTAATGATATAAATACTTGAGAAATATATTTTAAGTAATCTAAACAATTACAGTGAAGGGAATACCAGAATTTTTAGATAAAAGTAGCTAAGATAAATTATATTTATCTCATACTTACTGAAAATGTTTCTTCTAAAATATAAACTGAAAAGTGTTATTTGCCTAAGCCACCTGGAACTTTTTTACAGCCCATTAATTAATAGTAATGTGTGATTAGTTTATTGCATTTTCCACAACTCATTAAATTTAGGCTTATAAGTAGCTGTAACCTGGTTTGGTTTCACTTGTTTTAATTATTTTTTCAATGATTTAAGACACTAGCCATATAGATTCAAGTTTTTTAGTTTTTATTTTCCTGCACCATACCCTAGTTGAACTATTGCTGTTTTTGTTTATGTATTTTTAAAAATTCGCTTGTTTTTCTTGAGAATTTGCTACTGATTTTTATGTTGCACTGCATAATTCAGTAATTTCACACATTAACAACATCCACAGATATGTGAGGATGAGTATTCTAGCTTCTGGAATGTTCTGAGGATACAATTTTTTTAATAAGAGAAAATGTCATCTCACAGACTATTTGGGTGTTTTCCAAGTGATTTGTCAAGAATAGTTTTGCTCTGTAGTGCACTTCTGAGTACAGAAAACCGATAACCCATCCCTTTTTTCCCCTAGCACTCAAAGAATTTGGGGAATGACACAGGTCAATAATTTTTGTGAAGATTTTCTAAGGTACAAAATAGTGGTATCTTCTCCTAGGTATTTAGTATTTATTCCATTTAAAATTAAAGCTGTTCTTTTATTAATTACCTACACTGTGCTTGGAACATTATTGGATACGCATATATTTTAATTTGCAGTACAGTCTGCAAGAGAGCCATTTTTGTTGTAATTTGCTGCTGAGAAAACTGAGGCTCAAAGAAGTCCAGGTTCCTTTTCATGGTGTGTCTAAAGTCTTTCCAAAACTCATGCCTGGTAGATTTCAGCTTCTGGAACCCTTGGAAAAAACACGCATCTTGTGACTGCAAGCCACTTAATAATATCTTCAGAGGTGGAGTTTAGGAACTAGTGCTAAAATGAGTCAGGTAATATTCTACTGTCGTGTGAATCTGACTCAGGATTACTAATTTGCTACTGTGACCATTGTGAGGAAGTGTTACAGGGCGCTGGCACCTGCTGCCTTAGCCTATGGGCACTAAGGTCAAACTGCATTTCAGTAGCTTGGACACTTCTCCCTTGTGAACATTTTTCTTCACTGAGAGGCATGTTACAGTCAATACTTCCAACCCCTCTTCACTCCTTCCCACAACATCTTTGTGTAGATAGATGGTTACCTGGGAGACAGACGTGCATGGGCTATCTGGAATTGTATAGAGAGTTGGAGGTTATTGCAATTTTAGGTGTGTGGAAACTATATAAGGTAATGCAACTATTCAAATAGACTGTATTGAAGAAGGCTCCAATCCCAAAGGGTTATCCAGTTATTTAGAGGTAAACCAGGAATTCCAGCTTTGATCTGGGTGACTCCAAAACTTGTGTTCTTTCAACTAATTCTCTTTTAAAGAAAGAAGAATAAACACGTTACATCTTGCAGTCAAGATCACTGTTGTCCAGATTCAAGAGCTATCTTTTCTACCCTTCATATTCTTTTCTTCTTTTAGCATGGCAAAGAAGCAGTGTACTATGAGTTTTTTAATAAACACGTGTTTATTGAATACCTACTATGTGCCAGTACCATGCTGGATTCTGTCGTAAAGGACTGTACTGCATGAGGTTCCTTTTGCTATTATGACAAATTATCACAAATGTAGAGGCTTAAAGAAGCACAAATATATTATCTGGCAGTTTTGTTGGTCATTCCAATACAGGTCTCACAGAGCAAAATCAAGGTGTTGGTAGAGCTACATTCCATTTTGGAGGCTCCAGGAGAAAATCAATGTTTTTAGTTTTTCCAGTTTCTGGCAGCAACCTACATTTCTTAGCTGCTGATCTTTTCCTTCCAACTTAATAAGCTAGCACATAGCATTTCTCTGATTTTGCTTCCATCGTTACATCTCTCTGTGACTCTTCTGCCTCCTCCTTCTACTTTTGAGGGCCCTTATAATTACATTGGGTTCACTTGGGTAATCCAGTAGAATCTCTCTATAATAAGGTCAGTTGATTAACAGCCTTACTTACATATTCGATTTTAATTCATTTTTTTTCATGTAGCCTAATATAGTCAAAGAATTCAGGATTCAAATGTGGAAAACTTTGAATTGTTTTGTCTACTCCCTGGAAAAACATGAAATCACCTGAGATGTGCCAGACATGATACACAAGAGATAAGAGGCAAGAAGCAGTCTACATTAAACAGAGAACAAAGCATTGTATAAGAAAATATGAAAAAACAATAACAATAATTATAAACAGAACTTAAGCCAACATTTGTTGAAAATTTATTATATACCAGTCACTGTGCTTAGTGCTTTGTATACAATGGTTGTTTAAATATTCAAAACAATCTTGTAAAGATAAGACATCCTCATTTTATGTTGATAAAGATAAGTAGGCTAAGGCTTGGCCAAGGTGTCCTGGGTAACAAGTAGGAAAGTGGGATTTAAACTTAGGTTTCTGATTTCAAAGTCTGTGCTCTGTTTCACAAACTATTCATATATTAAAATCGAGTTTAGAACAAAAATGATTTCAAGTTGGTTCACAACGTTGAAGAGTGCAACTAGCATGTTCACAGGAATACTCTGAAAGAAACGAAAAGGGAGTGAATGGAAGTAGGAAGCGGGGAACAGTCTGGTGTGTAGTAACAAAGATTGATTGTTGGAGCATGTCAGAGCTTGTGCTGGCAAGTCGGGGAGATAAATACTCTTAGGAAGGGATTTTGGCTGGTCTGTAATCTCTTGAGTCTCCACATTCATCAATAAATAAGAGGGGACACGTGTAGGTTTTTAAATGATGAAAACATGTTTTAGGGACATTAGTCTGACAGAAGTGGGAAGAATGACTGGGAAAGACAAGACGTAGAACAAGCTTTAAAATGCTGACAGGCAATAAGCCGTGATTTCAACTCCAAGTAAGTTGGAACTTTCAGAGCCAAGCTGCTGTGACTGGATTGAGCACCACATATTATATTTATCAACATCTCAAACTTAATCTTTTAAAAAAATAACTCATTTTACTTAATAAAATATTATGTTTCAGATAACTTTAAAAGGATTATTTCCTCCATACTTTTTTGTTAGGTTTAGGCCTTTATATGTTTATATTCTCACATACGTTTTCATGTCTGGGTCTGTGAATTTGGTGAGGCATATAGGCTCACATGGGATTCACACAGGAAATGGAAACTCCAAGAAATTGTGAATTGTCAAAATCACGAGCAACAATTTCAATCCAGAACTCATTCCAAAGATACGGCCCTTTGTGTTAGACATGTTGGATAGTAGATAAATAAAATTTAACCTTTGAATATATCTTATATAAAAGAGATCCTAAGTTTTATTTTTATGAAATTTGGGTGATTTTAAATTCAGATTATTTACTTAAGAATTTTAGCAATCATACAAATGACCTCTTCAGCTATCCTCTGCCTAAGTCTCCTTTCCATCACCCAAATGGCAGTCACAGTCACTTCCACTTCCGTATTTACAAAATACAGCTGAAACATACTCATTTCTTCAAATTACACACCAAAAACCACAATCCCCAGCTGCAGTTTTCTGACAGGCCAAAATGCAGGTAATTAATAGTACATAATCAATGGATCTCGATCGAGCAGAGTGCAGCTTACTGTATGACATGTTGCTTTTCACAGATGTTAACTCTGTTCAATTTGCTTCTGCATTTAAGATATTAAATTCAGATCTATGTGGCAAAGATGATTAGAAGAGGGTAACTCCTCCCTTAGGGATCTATTTTAAAATGTCACAATTAAAATTTTCCAGAAAGTTTTGAGCAGTTTTAGCCTCCTGGCTGATGCAATATATTGAGTAACACTGTTAGCTTAAGGATGCTGTCTGGAAATGAAAGTGCTGATTTACCCTTGCCCCCTGCCATGCCACCTAATTGAAAGGCACCACTCTCAGTAGTAGGCACACTAATGCATGATTTTGCCAGTGGAACTGGGAATAGCTTAATAAATGTGTTGTGACTGGGGATATATACTGTGCCTGTATTTGGAAGGAGGAAAATGTTTAATTACTCTTTAAACAAATTTGATTGCCCAGATGTAGTGTGAAGAAGAAAGGTGTGATTTTTTTTTTAACAGAGAGAAAAAGGTGTACTCATTTTACGTCCAGGTTCATAGTTCTCCTGTGAGACTGTGAAGGTAATTTTGGTTTCCAAACAACCCACCATCACTTCACTTTTCTACTCCCTGCACTTTCCAACCCCACTGTACTGTCAATATGTTTGACAATAATGTAATCTAAATAATAGCAAGGAAACTTTTCTGTTAGCACAGGTGATATGTGGGTATAAATGTCATTTTTATTCTTTTAATTATCACTAGACATTATAAAATATAAATAAACTGATAAAAATAGTATTTATACATAATGACAAGATCACAAATATATCTTTTGTTACTGTGTAAGCCAACCAAACTAACCGTTTCAATTATAAGTTTAGTCGGAAGTAAACATTTTACCATCAAATATTTAGACATAGAGCTCTAGGTCAGAAAATTAAATTTACATTTAAAATAGCGATGTTTTCCCTAGCTTTTCTTTGTATTTATGGACAATTTGAAAGCTGCCTTAGGAATCAAAAAGGCAGTGATACCACTAAAACCTTCATCATATTTCCCCTTTCCTTAAAGTTTGAAAACAGAGTGAGTTATATGTTAACCTCATATATCTTTGGAAGAAATTCAGTGATTTTTAACATTTGAGAGGTTTGATCTGGTTTCTCAGACTTCAAAGTTTCATAGCAATAACATCTATTGGAAGTTAATATATTAATAGTCATTATTTAGGTTCCAAATGGCCAACTTTATTTCTTGAGAGATGATATATAGATGATAGTTAGAACTAGCATATATTGCCTTAAAAACATGGAGACACTGGGTAAAATGCCTAATTTCTTTGTAAGTAGCAATTTACTAATAATAAAGCAATCTTAAAGTTATTGAATTTAAGAAGCTACAAAATAATTTTACAGTTATATGTCATTACTATTATTGATCCCTTGAGAGCAGAACTAAGGGGAATATAATCACTAAGCCCTAGGTAATAAAATCAGTTCTTGCATAAAATATGACTACAAAAGAGAAGAGTTTGCAATTTATGAAAAATATTAGGCTAACTAAATTTGTAAACTAGTAGACATTTAAATAATCAGAGCTCTACGTCTTTTTTTAATGAGCAATGAAGATTACAGACCCGGGTTAATATAATCACTATTCAGATGATCTTAACATTAGGGAGCCTAATCTGGATTGTTTAAATTGCAAATAATTGCAGCCCTTAATTGCTATTAACTTGGCAAATATGATTTTCTTCTTTCAAAATTAATCATCAGGTTGGTGTTAAGAGCTGTAATTTGGATCTTGATGATAACAAACATAAAGGCATTTCTCTTAGAGCTGCAACTATCCAGCATGTGCTTAATGTCAGGCACTGGGAAATATGCTTTATATACATTTATGGTGTAGAAAACAACAAAAAAGTAAAGGTGAAGGGAGGAAAAATATGAAGAAGATTTTGGTGGATCCATTGTCTTCTTTTTTCTAGTACAGCCTTGATTTGTCCACAAATTTTTAAAAAGCTGGAAAAAATCCTGTTGAAATATAAAGTTGATTTTGTCATCAAGAAGTCTATGGTTAAATGCCTGTTGGCAGAATGTTTACTTCTGATTAAATCTAGTGATTGAAATTATTACTGATTGGTTTGCACAGTAACATAATAGATATATTTCTGATCTAGCCATGATGCCTAATGGCTGTATGCATTCTTTACATATTTATATATAAATATAACGTAACAAATGCTACATTAATATTGTTAAACAAAATTTAAAAATAACACATAGTCCTTAGAGAAAAATAAATGGAAACAATGGTTACACCCAGTAGAACAACTTTTTTAAAGGACATATTTATGAACACTGTGTTCTTTTGCTGACCAGTGACTGTCATGTGAGGGTCACAAAAGCAGCAATACTTTTGAAATATATCAAATAAAAAACATTTTGTTATGTCCAAAGTCCCCACTTATTTTTATAACAAGTGATTCTAGGATTCATCAAAAGTTTGACACGTGAATACATTATGAAATGAAAAAAAATGGCAATTGGCTTTTGTTTTTTTGCTTCACTAGAAATATATATTTTGTGATGAATTCATCTGAGTTATTTTTTTACTTCCAATAAGACGATTACCATATGTATTTTATTTATGAATTTCTGTTCTGATTCCAAAGGCACAACATCTAATGAAAATGCATAGAACAAACAAAGCCTTGACCTGTAATATTAAAATATTAAACACCTAGTAGAAGGAAATTTCTTGCCTCATTCCCTAAGGACAGAAGTTTGCTAAACAAGTATAAGAGAAAAAATTACAATTGAATATATCTTGCAGAAGTGAAAAGAAAAAAAAAAAAAGAAGTCCTCCCCTCCCCTCCCAGTACTCTGAAGACAAAATCTGAATCTGGCTAGTAGGAGACTTTGTTTGCAAGAGAGCAGAAGTGATTACTAGACGCTGGACTTTCTGGTGAAATCATGACTTTTGATTTCATCTAGTCTTCGAATAATAAGCTGGTTGAACATTGAAAAAACATAAGCACAAGATGGCATTATATAAGTAACATGTACCAGTTTCTCAAAACATTTTATTTAAAGATATCTCTATTTTTATGTCTGACATATTGCTCTTAATAGTCTTAAAACTGCTAAATTTTAAATTATTATGTATTTAAAATTAATATTTTCATAAATCATCTAAAAATAAGAGTAACTCTATATAGCTAACCACCTGTATTCTAATGAACAACGTGGCTGAGATTAATAACATATTTTGGTAACAAGCTGTGTCCACTTGATATTTATTTCATTTTTACCATTATAGATATAATACAAGCAAAACAGACCACAAAAATCATTATTGGTTAATGAATTATTATTACAAACACTTTCCTAACTGCTACCCAGGACAAGAGCTAGAATTTTGGCAATGATTTCAGTAGCTGTGCCTCGTCCTAATCTAAAACCTCTCTCACTAACTATAAACAACCATGTTCCTGAATTTAAATTGTTACTTCTTCGAGTTAACTAGTTTTTATTACCCATGAGTTAATTCCTAAAGTTTGGTTTTGCACATTGAAGAAAAAAGATGTACCTCTTTAAATGAGATAAAATATTTGCAAATTATGCCTCTGATAAATGATTAGTATCCAGAGTCTACAAGAACTCAACAAGATAAAAACAACCCCATTAGGAACTAGGCAAAAGACACAAATAGACATTTCCCCTCAACCAAAAAAAAAAAAAAAAAAAAAAAATATAAGCAGCCAACACATGAAAAAATGCTCAGTATCACCCACCATCAAAGAAATGCAAATCAAGACCAAACTGTGATATCATCTTAACAGCATTCAGAATAGCTTTTATTAAGAGGTCAACAAACAACAGATATTGGCATGGATGCAGAGAAAATGTAATCCTCATACAATTGTTGGTAGGAATGTAAATTATTTTAATCTCTATGGAAAACAATATGGAGATACCCTGAAGAACTAAAAATAGAACTACCATTCAATCTAAGAGTCCCACTACCGGGTATCTACTTAAATGAAAGGAAATTATTATATTAAAAAGATTCCTGCAATCATGTTTATCATAGAACTCTTCACTATAGCAAAATGATATAACTAACCTAAGTGTCTATCAAAGGTTGAATGGACAAAGCAAATGAAACACAGTGAAGCCATTGAAAAGAATGATATCATATCCTTTGCAGCAGCATGAATGGAGTTGGAGGCCATTATCCTAAATGAGCTAACTCTGAAGCAGTAAATCAAATATTGCATGTTCTCATTTATAAGTAGGAGCTAAATAAAGGGGACACATGGATATAAAATTAGAAATAATGGGCTCTGGGAACTCCAAAAGAGGGAGGGAGGATTGGAGGTTTGAAAAATTACCTACCGCATACATTGTTTACTGTTTGGGTAATAGAAGCCCAATCCCTATCATTTCACAATATATCCATGTGACAAGCACATGTAGCCCCTGCTTCTAAAATTTAAAAAGATACAGCTTGTGTGACCCCCTCCGGATGTACGACCCCCTTCTGTCGTCCTTTCCCAGTTATTTAGTCCCAAGTAACACTCTGAGAGCCGAAGGCCGAGTCCAGGTTTATTGGGGTCTATGGGCAACTCGAGCAGGCGGAAAGAGAGACAAAGGGAGAGCCGCGCCCAGCGGCTGGGGTGGGCGATTTTATAGGGATGGGGAGGCCTACAGTTGAGATGGCGGTGAGTGGTTGGCGAATGATCAAGATGGGTGGAGAGGGGAGCTGTGT